>VXAY01001424.1:671199-685071 GCA_013399855.1 Oxyruncus cristatus | reverse complement strand
CTCCACCCTCCTGTCAGGGAGTTGCAGAGAGAGAGAAGGTCCCCCCTGAGCCTCCTTTTCTCCAGGCTGAGCCCCCCCAGCCCCAGTGTCTGCATTACTCTGATGTAACACAGATGTCTCCATCACTCCAGGCCTCCTCAATACCTGCGACCCAACAGGTCACGTCCCAGCTGGGAGGAGCAGAGGGGGTCGGGGTGGGCTCACCAGGGCATTTGTTTTATCAATTGCATTTTGTATCACACTGTGCCCCATCCTCCCTGCAGGCACATTATGATTCTCAGCAGTTACTCAGTTTTATGAGAAGGAGAATTTGTGGAAGAAGGTCAAAGAAGATTAATAAGGGACAAGGTGTCTAATAACTACACAATAGTAGACAAAAATAGGAGAATGATCGCTGCTCATACTGTGCTGTTTGATCTTATTACCCTGCATTAGCAGAATTCATAATTTAAAACTTTAATAAACTCCCAGCCTCTTTGGGCCAAGATATATGTTGCTGCCGGTTTTATTAGCTACATAATAGGAAGAAGCTTTATGCAAAGTAATTACCCTGCATAAGCAAACACCTGATCACTCCAGGAAAATTCTTGTGAGCAACTAAAAGGGACAAAATCAGACAAACTGCAACCTTGAGACAATATGTTTTCACCTCCAGGTTTATTGCTGGAGGGCAGAGGTCACTCCGTTGTGGAACAGATGTCAAGGAAATGGAAGGCTCTAAACACCAAAGTTCAAATACCATGGAATCATGGAATGATTTGGGTTGGAGGGGACCTTAAAGATCCTCCCACTCCAACTCCCTACCATGGACAGGGACACCTTCCACTAATCCGGGTTGCTCCAAGCCCCATCCAAATACAGGACAGACAGCAGCCAAAAGCTGAGGGAGATCATGCCCTACTAAACTCTTTTTCTCTTTGTTCCTTTATGTTTCCTACAGCTTATTAACTCCTGATTATTGCCTTAAGATGCAGTGGGTTGTTAATTAATCCACGAACACCCTGCAATACTCTCTCCTATTACACAGCATTTATATTTCCTAATATATCCCTTTTCACGTCCTCCAAGCTAAAGCTCCGGTGTTGGATGCACCAAACATCTCCTCCCCACTGCAGGTGCTGCTTGGCTGGGACAGGTAGGGTAGGGAGGCACAGCTGTGACAGCTCCTCTGCCTTTGGCACCCACGGGCAGCAGCTCCTTCCCTCTTTCCCATCTTATCTCAATGAATTTGGGGCTCCCTGGCACAGCTCCTTCTCTCCCAAATAGTGCAGGTGAAGGGGATAAGGAGTGAGCAGTTGGGGCTGGAGAAATACGCTCTGAACCAGCTGTGGGGTTGGGTTTGATATTCCTGTAGCCTGTCCCAGCACTAGGGGAGTTGCAGGCAGATCTTTCCTGCTTCCAGCTTGGCTGCAGGAGAAGGACATGGCAGAGGATCCAAATCCCAAAGGGCAGGCAGTGAGTCTCAGTGCCAACCTGGCTGTGCAGGGAGGCAGAGCTGGAACCATCAGGTTTGGGGCCAAAGCCAGCGAGCACCTTCGCTGGAGGCAGAGGGAAGGATACACAGCATGATTTTATGTTAAACCTGCAAAGCTTTAGCTGGAACAATCGTTACCTTGTTAGCAGAGTTTGCCTGTGCTGGGTAACGCTCCCGTGTGCTGCTAGGAAAGGGACTGGCTAGTTTGTGCTGGCTGACAAATCAATCTGGATTTAAGGATGACTAAGGAGGGCCAGCAAAGACTATAAAATGATCATATTATTCAGTTTATAAAGGAAAAGTAGGTGGCAGATGCTTGTCATGTCAATAATGCTGCTGCCCTGTGACATGCATTGAGAGCAGCTGGGTAGATCAGCACAGGAGGGGTTATGCAGAAAGTGTGGAGTTCAATATCCACGCATTGTTTAACTTGCTGAAGCTAATTCACTTTTCCACCCGCTACTTAATTTCATTTCTATGCATATCACGGCTGGAATACAGCACCATCCTGCCAGAGGTCAGGTGAATATCTGAAAAAGAAAATTACAGAGAACACTGATTGTTTTATTACAGGTTTTACCACCTTGTTTAAAAAAAAAAAAAGAATAACTTTTGAGGGGGTTGTTGATGACTTAAAATGTTTTCACATTTCTGGAGTAACAGAGCTGGTATCATGATACAAGACAACCATAACCTCTGTGTGTCCTTGCAGAATTTCAGTGTTTAACTGGGGACAAGCAGAGCAATAAAAACTGGGAAAAGGTAAATCCTTTGCACTCACTCATATCATGCAAATATTTTCCTTTTGGGGCTTGAGCTACTCTGGGTTTAGGTTTTGCCTGAAATCTGAGTTATGTTTTTGTTAACATATGGTGATGGTTTGGTTTTGTGTGTGGGAAAAGGAAAGTTTTAGAGAACCTGTGATGGGGGTTTTTTTTGCTGTTTTTTTTTTTTTTTGACTTAAGTCTTGTGTTGTGAACTTTGGGGAAAAAACCCAAAACAATCAAGACTTTCTTAGTCTTTTACATGTAAAGATATACTTTTCCCAGCTCAAAAATTAGCTGCCACATTTCTCACCCTGAGGTGTTCTGACACAGCTAAGAAAATGAAAAAAAGGTGACTAACACCATGGAGCTTTTAACAAAGAAATGTAAACTAGTTAATGGTAAGTAACGTAAAAGTCTTACACTGTGATAATATTCAGTAAAATGTTTGACTGATCCTTGGAGTGAGTGGGTTTGCACCATGGTTTGAGCACCCAGAATATGAGCAGTAAGAAATCGTAAAATAAATACCTGAAGATTTAGCTTTAGTTCCGTATCTCCCATAAAATGAGAGATTATTTTGGTTGTTTTAGCTATGGTGAGTGATCTGATGTATTTGCACAGGTGATGTGTGTGCACAGACACTGTCTCTGAGTTTTTGGTGTTTAAGGCAGTGTGGTGCTGAAGGTCATGGAATCACAGGTTGGTTTGGGTTGGGAGGGACATTAAAATCATCTTGTTCCACTCCCTTCCACTATCCCAGGTTGCTCCAAGCCCCATCCAACCTGGCCTTGGACACTTTCAGGGGTGGGGCAGCCACAGTTTCTCTGGGCAACCTGTGCCAGGGCCTCACCACCCTTGCAGGGAGGAAGTTCTTCCTAATATCCCACCTAAATCTCCTTCCTTTAGCCTAAACCCGTTCCCCCTTGTCCTATCACTACACGGCCTAGTGCAAAGTCCCTCTCCAGCCTCCTTGTAAGCCCCCTTTAGGCATAGGAGGTAATCAAAGCATTAATTTTCTCCCCTTAATTCAATTTTTGCAGGCACCCAGCACCAGCCCTGTGTCCTCCCTCCTTGGTAGCTCAGGTGTGTCTTGGGGGGACTCCAAATCAGGCCAGGACCCCCATCCTCCCTCACTGGAATGTAAAGCAGCCCGTAAACTCCCAAAGCATCGCCCCAGGGTTGTTCACTGCAGGCTGCCCTGTCTCTGGGGGGATGGATCACCTCTCCATGACACCCCATCCCATCCATCAGCACAGGAGCCCAGGCATTCCTGAGCGTGCTGGAGCTCTCACACCACATTACACCAATCCATCACCACTCCAAGTTGGTGCCCTAATGATATATTAGTGTAATAATCTGAGCAAGGCAGCCCAGTGATCTATTACTCAAAAGATGGCACCATTTATGGGAGGAAGGTTCCAGGAAGATATTCAGTATAATTACAGCCTGCTGGCTGACTTCTACCAGTAAGAAAGTCAGCCAATGTTCCCAGTGGATAATGGGAGCTGCTTTCTGAGCCTGGCTTGGAAATGTTGGTATTGAAAGGGGGTTTTTGTTCATGTAGTGATTGTTCACTCCTGGCCCATCTTTAATTTGGTCGTTTGGTGGGAAAATTTAGATATTAGTCCCTCTAGGGACTGCCATTGGCTCCTTAGAGTAATTTATTTTTTAGGGCCATGTTTATATTTCTTCTGTTTTATGCGTGTTCTTCCTCAGTTTTCTAAGTCTTCATTGCAACAATGAATATAATAATTATTCTATGTTATAAAAATATTTATAATGATAAATACTACTTGTAACCCATCCTCAGAAACAACCCTCATTTGTTTCACTTCCAGGCTGTTCTGTGGCACTTTGGTACCTTCCTGGTGCAGTGTCATGAGTCAGTAAAAATAAAAACAATTTTGCTCTCTCATTTTTTTCATTGGTTGGAAGTCTTCTCATTACAGGAAGAAAGTAATATTTCATATTTTTAATGAGCACTATACTTTTGCACAGTACGGTTTGCCCTGTTAAATCCCAGCTTTGTGAATCCCAGCTCATCTTGCCTTTTTGTGGCCACAAATTAATTGTATCTTAGGAGGACAAATTTAAAACATTTCAAGAAAGAAAAACTGTAGGTTGTAGAAAAATTAGAAATTAGCCAGTGAGCAATAGTTCTTTTTATCTCTCTGACTTCTGTGAGTCAGTGAATCCCACTTCTGATGTGGCTTAGAGAGGTTGGAATACTGCAGTGTGAGGAGAAAAATAGAGCTGAGGCATCACCTAGACACTGAAGGGCAATAAAATAATTAAACAGCCTGGGAGCGGGGGGTTTAGTCCCTTTCATTCTGAAAGTTTCTTTCCAAAGAAATCTATGAAATGACATTTAACATTATAATATCTATAACAATCATTAACATCACTGGTGCTTCTGTCCAAGGTCTGGCTGTGCCTTTCCAGGCAATTAATCCCATGAGGTTGGAAGTGTTAGCGCCATCCTTTACGCAGAGATCCAAGGAAAAGGGGGCCTAATTGGCCGAACCAAATCCATTAAACAAATGGGATGTGGGATCTGTGATTTTGAACTGTGTTTTAGGGGCTGGTAGGAGATGGTGGAGCAGGAGCTGCCCAGCAGGACACGGATCACTCAGCTCCACACCCCGTGATGCCACTCGCCGGTGTGTCCATCCCTCCATCCCACCTTTGTGCCGGGATCTGAAGCAGCACAACAAATGTCTTGGACAAAGATGTCCCACCCAAAGATGGGTGGGAAGAGGATCAATTCGTCACTATGGGGAAGAGAAGGTGGTGCTTTGAAGGGAAAAAATAGCCCTCGGGGAGTTTAGGAGTGAGAACTTGGGCTTTATGTAGCATCAGGAACTTACTGCACCTGATGCACAAATATTTTTCTTAGTGGTAACGTCCTTTACTCCTTTTCAGTGAAAAATGTTTCACTGAACAACTCATTTTGTAGTCTGCTGCCAGTTACTCTGGATACAGCAAAACATGGTCTAAAATAAATAAATCTGCTGTGCCAGAAAACACGCATTCTCCTCAGAGTGAAATCACAGACCTGCTGAACCATGAATAGGATTTCAAGTTGATTTTGTATCACTGGATTATTTGCAGGAACTACTGTATTTGTATTACAACATGCCTTGAATCAACATTATTTGTTATTGACTTTGTTATTTTTATTTCTATTTTTGAACTGCAGTGCAAAAGGTGTCTTAAAAAAAAAAGACCGTGAAGAGAAAAGACTTTTTTTGGATTATCAGCAAATTCAGGGAGAGGATATACTGTGATGTACAATTAAAATACTGCTGGTTTGGTCCTTGTGCTCAAAGTGCTGGACCTGAGCATGATTTATGATGATAATATATGAGGAACACATCAACAGAACAGGCAACTCCAATCTTGGCTGCAAATCTTCTCTTTTCTAGATAATTTTCCTGTATGATACAGAAACTTTCTCTGTACATTTCTTGAAATGATATAAATACATTTTCATTTACATTCATGATATAAATACAAGATTTCTGTATGTTTATCAGTTATATCAGTTGCCTGTTACAGCTTTTCTACTTTCAGATCCTCTGATTAGGCAGCAATAGCTCTTGAAAATGTGCAAAACAAGTGCAAAATGTTATGTCAGGATTTCATCCAGGCTTTGTTTAGGGTCAAATACCTTTGCAGAGCAGCAAAGACAGTTTTGCAAGGCAGCAAATCCCTCTTACTCTGTATCAAATGCAAGGCAGCCACCAGCAGAAGGTCATGAACTGAACAATACTAGCAATACTCTGTGCCAATGAAACGAGGTTGGATTTACTGTAATTGTTTATTTGTTTTTATACCACTTGAAAAATCACAGAATCATAGAATGGTTTGGGTTGGAAGGGACCTTAATGATCATCTTGTTCCAATTGCCATGAAGGGTTAAATGAAGAGTTGAAGGTGAGTGACTGAAAGTACAAACACTGTCAAGCAGAATTTATTTTTTTTTTAAGAGCTCAGGTGATCAGTAAAATTCTCATGAGATTTGACCCAGTCTTGGGAAAATGGGTCAGTTTGGGCTTGAAACAACTGCCAGAGGTGGCAAGTTCAAATACAGTTGCATGGTAGTAATGGAAGTGGAGAAACTAGCAGAAAATGAAACTCTTTCCCATTTTGTAGCTCCCAAAAGAAAGCCGAGAGCCTCCAACATTCTGTGAACTCTTCTCCCTCCAAGTGACCAGAGAGGTGTTTCCATGTGGTGGCAACAGCCCCGGGAATGTTGGTGCAGACTCATCTCTGCTGTAGTTTCCCTCTGTTGTCCTTCAGCAGAGCGTGCAAACTTCTGGACAGATCCTGCCTGCAGAGGTGAGCACATCCAGCGGGAAAAGGATGAAGAGCCAAGGATGCTCCAGCCTTTGGTGGGGTTTGGTAACCCCACCCTTTGCCTCCAGATACTTCCTGAGCACCTGCTGCAGGAATGAGGTTGGATTGTGTATATAACACCACCAAAAAGATTTTTTTCCATTATTTCAGTGAAATTTGGGTGGAAATGAGGAATGTGGACAAGCTGGCACCCCTGGCTGAGCAGATATCCAGCTCTCCACTCTGCCCAGCTCCCAGCTGGCATCCTGGATCCCTCTCCCCCTCTTTGATGGATGGGCTTCCTGGCTGGAGAAACAAACAGGTTTTGTCCATGGCCCAGCATAGCAGGACTCAGCCAATCTGAGAATAAACCACTGAGTGTGATGTAAACACTCATAAAGCCTCTCAGAACCAAAGCAGGTCCTCGAGGAGACATTCCCTGCTCTGTCTTTCCATTAAACAGGCATTTTGCAGTAATGAATAACCTACTTAACAACGAATGGAAAACATCAGCCTTCCAGAATCAGTAATGGGGTTGCTTTGGGATCCGTTGCAGCATCAGATGATGCTCCTTGAACAGTTCCCTCTCTGCAGTGAAACTGCTGCAGGACTCCTGGTGTGTTTCTCGTCTGGGAAAACCACCAAGACAGGGACCCAGAAGAGGTGGTTGGGAATTTTGTGACAAATGTGATGTGTTCACTGAAGATAAAGAAGGAATCCTTCCTCTTCTTTGTTCTTTTACTCACGAACACATGAAAAGTCCTGTTTGACAGCCACGAAAAACCTACCCCTAAGCTGTGATTTTCATTTAGGTATTGACTTCTGAAAGGTCTGTACTATTATTTGGGCCACATAGTCATAAACAAGAACCTTACTTACAGATATTAAACTAATTAATTTCCACAAAATTAATAAAATATTATTTCTTTACATTTTCCCTTGATAAAAGCAGATGGGATCTTGTTATGTCTGAAAAAGTTATTTTAAGTGGGTTTAGATATTTCTGAAAGGTGATAACTGCAATTTGGGGGTGCTCTTGAGGTCACAGTGTTAAAGCTGGCTGGAGTTTTAGGTGGAAATAGGTGAAACACAGTAGCAGTAACATATTAAACACCCTGGTCTGAAAAATATACTGCACATGCAGAGCATAAAATCACAGATTTTGGTAAACAACTCAACTCTCTGGAATGGGAAAAAAAAGTATTTAATAGTCAAAAGAAGGCAAATAAATCAATGCATTTTCCACTTCATTTTTTTTTTTAATATAGATTTCCCTGGCTGGCTCTTTATACTCCAGACATTGGGGAAGGCAAAGAGAGCTTGGCTGGAGCTGCCTCCTGGAATATTGCTCCTCTTCAAATTGCTGGTGAGTGATTTGGATCACCTTTGCTCCTTAATGAGGCTGCAGGGAATTTATTTTTTTCCATACAGCTCCTTCTGAATTCCAGGTCTTGATCTCCGATCATTTTAATGAGAAAGAAAAAAATTAAATTACCAAAGCCTGAGCAGACTGAAGGAAACCTTAATGAAGAGATGTATGATCTTGTCATGGTGTGAGGATATTATACTATTTTGTGCTTGTGCTTGTCAAGCTGGAATATTTTACCCAGAAAGGAGCAAAACTAAGCTCTATTTTTTTATATAAAAGCATCAATTTATATGTGCAGCTTATAAATTTATAAGGGACAACTTATATATGCCTTTGAAATGTTAAAACAAAATATTGCCGGTGGCTTCTCATTTTTTATTTTTTATTTATGTATTTATTTTAGTTTATGAAGTCCTGGTTTTCTTAAGCAGAGATTAATCCTTTCTCAGCTGAGAAAAGGAGCTGCTTACTGAGGAATTAAACACACTCATTTAAGAAGATAGATGGGTGTTATGTGCAGTCTTTGTTGCTACAGGCCATGTCTTCTCCCTTCTGTGCTCATCACTTGCCCAAAAGTTAATTTTCTGTAGTTGCAGCTCCTTTGTTTGTTTGTTTGTTTGTTTGTTTCAAAACTAATTTCTACATCTGCTGGTGAAAAATAGACAAAGGTTTTAGGGATTAAATAGGAGCAGAAATATGAGAAATTTCCTGCAGACCATTCGTGAGCAACCTGGTGTAGTGGAGGGTGGCCCTGCCTGTGGCAGGGGGGTGGAATTAGAAGATTAAATCACTTATATGTGGTAAATATCTGAGCTGTTCTAGTGAGTTTTATAATTTGACATCTGCTGATGTTAAAACCTTCTGTATTTAGAATCATGGAATTGTTTAGGTTGTAAAAGCCCTCTAAGAGGGTTACAAAGGCTGTAATATCTCTTCTCCATCCAAGGTAAGCAAGTGAAATCCAAATTACTTGTTGGGTTTTTTTTCAATAAATGAAAGATAAAAGCTTAGTTTTCATATATTAAAAAAAAAAAAAAAAAGCTTAAAAACTTTTTAGAAGTCTCTAAAAGAACATTTTCCAGAGTTCCAAACCTTTTCATTAAATAAGAATTGCTCTTACAGCTTTTGTTGATAGATGGGCAGGAAGAAAATGAAGTGATTGAATTAAATATCAAAAGGCAAACTTTGATAAAGGTAGAAAAAAAATAATGGATGAAATCCAAGCCATAAATGCTCATGAAGAATCAGAAGATCATGTAAATGAAAGAATTTAGCCATGTTAAGAATAGAAATTCAAATAATCAGAACACAACACCTAAGGATTTGAATTCAATGCCAAAACCTTTGGTCTATGCAAATTCTCTTATTTTGAGACACGAAAGGCTGAAATATGTATGTAACATTTCTCTTCTTGAAGCCATTCTTGACACAGGGTCATGAAAAGGGGCTCCTTAACCTGTCAGGAGTTAGATATCAAAACAAATGAGAATACAGTGTGAAACTTCAATATGTTAAACTAGTGGATTTGTCTGTCCTGTTGGCTTCTTTTGAAGAGAAGCATTTCAGGATTAAACCATAATTGCTGACATTATTTGAATTCTAATTTTATAACTAATTTGATTAATTGCCACAGACGGATTGACCCGGAAAATGTCCATTTGTTACATAGTTATTGTCATTATTGACCTGAAACCTATCGTTAATATTTATTTATTCATTAATAATGGTTATTCCAAGTAAGCATGGTTGTACTGAAGTTAAAATAATATTTGGATTTCTATTTATGATATTTTCTGTATTTCTTTCTGTTTTGATAAACTCTGGATACTTCAGTTTAGATGATTTGGTTGTTCTCTCTCACCATATGTTTGCATTTCACTCTCTAGCACTTCTTATTTGAAATGAAGGGAGTTTATTCCAACATCTGGTATTTCCAGAGAAATCAAACTGATGCTTTTGATGCAAAACACCCACATTTCAATCAGCCTCATCAGGAAACCACTGAATGCTTTGTTGAGGTGAATTATTGTATTTAAATCTCCCAACCAGCCTCTGTAAACTCCACTCCTTCAGGTTTACTGTAACTATTTTGAGTAGAGGAATAAACAGGGAATTTATTCCCACTTGATGCAGAGGAGCCAACCCATGAGGGATGGTGCTGTGAGGAGGAACGGTGCTGGCTGGAATTCCTTTCCTTTGCCAGGAATATTTTTCATAAAATGTAGGGTCTCAGGTAGACTTGTAGTGATAAATAATTGAGGCTGGAGATAAATAATTGAAAGCTGGAGAGACTTTTGACAAGGACATGTAGGGACAGGACAAGTGGGAATGCTTGGAACTGACAGGTAAGGGGATATTGGGAAGAAATCCTTCCCTGTGAGGGTGGGGAGGCCCTGGTACAGGTTGCCCAGAGAAGCTGTGGCTGCCCCGTCCCTGGAAGTGTCCAAGGCCAGGGTTGGACGGGGCTTGGAGCAATCTGGGATGGTGGAAGGTGTCCCTGCCCATGGCGGGGGGGGGGACTGGATGGGCTTTAAGGTCCCTTCCAACCCAATGTTGGTTAGAAATCCGTCTGCCTTTCCTGCTCGCTCGCTAACGCACCCCAGCTTTGGGGTTTTATGGCACAGAAGGGCGGGATCGGTGCCCGCAGCAGGAGGAGGGGGCGGACACTCCGCAGCTCCGGGAGCCGGTCCCGGTGCCACTAGATGGCATCGCCGGCCCACGATTGACCAAACCCGCCCGCTTTTCCCTCGGAATGACGCCGGGATAACTCAGCGGCGCTCCCTGAGCTCCGAATCCAGCTCCTGAGATGACTCGCGCTGTTCGTCGGGCGTCGCTGGGAATGAGCGCGTCTCCCGGGAGATGAAGGACGCGAGGATGGAAAAGCTGCTGGAAAAGGTTCCGTTCAGCGACTGCAGCGTTTAAAATGTGGATCAGAGACTTGCCAAAGCCACAGCAGAGCTTGTGCCCAGAATCACAGCACATGCTGAGTTGGAAGGGACCCACAAGGATCATCGAGTCCAACTCCTGGCCCTGCACAGGACCATCCCCAGGAGTCACACCCTGTGCCCCAGAGCATCATCCAAACACTCCTTGAGCTCTGTCAGCCTTGGTGCTGTGCCCACTGCCCTGGGGAGCCTGTTCAGTGCCCAGATAACCTCTGGGGGGAAGAACCTTTTCCTGAGATCCAACCTGACCCTGCTCTGACACAACTCCAGGCCGTTCCCTGGGGTCCTGTCCCTGGTCCCCACAGAGCAGAGCTCAGTGCCTGCCCCTCCTCTGCCCCTCCTGAGGAAGTTGTAACTGCAATGAGGTCTCCTCTCCTGCCACCTTGACATGTTCCTCACCTTGTGAATCCAGGTGAAATACTAAAGAAATGGGAAAATATTGTAAAAGGCCCCACATTCTGTAACAAGAAGTATTTTTCCTGTGGGTTAGAACATCATCAAGGAGTTAAAGTATGTTTGGGTGTTTACCAGGGATTGCTTCTTCCTAGTAAAAGGGTTTCTGCAAAGCAAAAAGAAGTCAGCATTAACAAATATGTGTTTTTGTGTCCTCGGGTGTCAGCTCGGCTGAGAAGGGGACAATTTAATGAGCTCTCTGTGGGCTCTAAATTGGTATGTTTGGAAAATATATGAAACAAATCCTCTTGTTTGCATGGTAGATGTCTACAACTTACACAAAAGTGCAGCCAACCCACATGAAGTTTGCCACGAGGCACTAGACTAACACAAATAATATCACTCTGCTGCTCTACTTCAACCTGATGGATACAAACACAAGTTACACCTTTCCCTGATACACAGACAAGCAATGCCACGGATAACAAAATGGTAGCATCCACAGGCAGCCACTCTGGTGATACCTGGAGGTCAGTTTGCTGCTGGATGTCTCCAGGTAATCGCTGACAGCAGGGAAATTAAATAACTTCAATGTTAGGTTCAGGTTGTTTCTTGAATTATTTTCATTGAAATGGAAGGAATATCCCCCCTCACACTTTTGAGATTTGAAGGCAGATCTTCTATAAATAAGTGTGAAGTAACTGATATTCAGATGAATACCCTGCCAATGGTATAAAGGCTCTTTTTGATTTTGCAATGTGCATATATGTTTATTCACCTTTATCCCTTTTCCTGACCTGCTGCTAATTTTCTTGCTACAGGATGAGGCTCTTGGGGTTATGAGATTTTGTTCACTTGATTGGAAGAATACAGAGAGTGAAATCAGCTGCGTCTGGCTTTCCCAAATTCATAGAAACCTAGAATAGTTTGGGTTGGAAGGAGTACTTAGGTCATGTTGTTCCACCCCTCTGCCATGGGCAGGGACACCTTCCACTATCCCAGGTCGCTCCAAGCCCTGTCCAACCTGGCCTTGGACACTTCCAGGGACAGGGCAGCCACAGCATCTCTGGGCAACCTGTGCCAGGGCCTCACCACCTTCACAGGGAAGAATTTCTTCATGATATCCTTTTTAACCTACTCTCTGTCAGTGTGAGGCCATTCCCCCTTGTCCTGTCACTCCAAGCACTTGTAAATGGTTTCTCCCCATCTTTCTTGTGGGCTCATTTCGGGTCCTGGAGGGCTACAGTCGAGTCACCCCAAAGTCCTCCCTATTCCAGGCTGAACAATCCCAGTTCTCTCTCCCAGCAGAGCTGCTCCATCACTCTGATCATCTCGGTGCCTCCTCTGGACTCTCCCCAACATGTTGATAAAATATGGAGGTTCAAATCCCCCAGATGCTTCGTTTTGGAAGCTGTGGCTTCTGCTAGAGGTTGGGTTTTTTTGCCAATCTGTGGGCAGAGCCCAGCAGGTCTCTGCCTTGTAACTACCACTGCTTTCTGACCAGCCCAAGGGTTAACTGGACCTTGCTGTGGAGGGACGCTGTGTGTGCATAAGCCATTTCAAAGTCTCTGAGCATTTATCATCGTTCCTGTCTCCCAGCTAATGAGCAGCTAAAGTGATTTTCTATTGCTTGTAATTCACCAAAATTGTTCTAACTGTTGGAAGAGCCAGAANCCCCGGCCCCCCGCACATCCCGCCGCCAGCCCGTCCCTGTGGCCGGGCGGCCCCTGCTCTCCGTGCCCGCCCGCCGGGGCGGTGCTGCCGCCGGGCCCCGCGGGCGTGGGCCGGGGGTGGCCGGTGATGTCCCCGCTGTCCCCGCTGTCCCCGCTGTCCCCGGCCCGGCCGCCCTACTCGTACTCGGCGCTGATCGCCATGGCCCTGCACAGCGCGCCCGGCCGCCGCCGCACCCTCAGCCAGATCTACCAGTTCGTGGCAGAGAACTTCCCCTTCTACCGGCGCGGCAGGGCCGGCTGGCAGAACTCCATCCGACACAACCTCTCCCTCAACGACTGCTTCAGGAAGGTGCCGCGGGACCAGGACGACCCGGGTAAGCACAAGAGGGGACAGACTCAGGACAAGGAGGCACAAGGCTTAAGCTGCGCCAGGGGAGATTTAGGTTAGACGTTAGGAAGAAATCCTTTACAAAGAAAGTGTTTGGGCAGTGGTAGGGGATGCCAGAGAGGTGGTGGGGTCACCGTCCCTGGAGGTGTCCAAGGAACGACTGGACGTGGCACTCAGTGCTCTGGGCTGGGGGACACTCGACGATCTTGGAGTGAGATTGGATGTGACACTCAGTACCACGGTTTAGTAGAGAAGGCGATGTCGGGTCAGACGTTGGGCTTGATGATCTCAGAGGTCTTTTCCAACCTCGTGGATTCTGTGATTCTGTGAAGGGCACCGGGGTGGGCACCCGGCGGGACCCCCCCGGACGGCGGGAGCCCAGACGGGTCCTCCTCTCTCCGCAGGCAAAGGTAACTACTGGACCCTCGACCCCAACTGCGAGAAGATGTTCGATAACGGGAATTTCAGGAGGAGGAGGAGGCGGCGGGCGGAGGGGGCCGGAGCGGCGGAGGTGGCCGGGGGCGG
>VXAY01001424.1:621000-671194 GCA_013399855.1 Oxyruncus cristatus | reverse complement strand
GGCCGGGGGCGGCGGCGGGGGCGCGGGGGTGGCGTGTCCCCCTGGCCCCGATGCCACCCTGTATGGCCGCGCCGGGGGCCAGCCCTGACTGGAGCCCCCCGGACGCAGCCAGGGGCACCGAGGAACGAAAGAGGAGTATTTTTGTAACGTGTAAATGTAAGTTTTTATATAAAATCGATAATTATAGGGAGGTGCGGGAGGACGGGATGGGTGTGGGTGCTGCCTGCAGGGCTGGCTGTGGATGCTGCTTTCTCTCCTTTTTACACTGTCTCTTCCAACCACCTTGGAAAGGCTTTAACCTCCTGCCATGCAGGTGTCCAGTGTGGTTTTCTCACCTTACCATGGCCAGGAGTAAAGCAGAGTTCCCTGCCACTCACAGCCCTCCTGGCTTGGTTCAGGAAGGTAAGTGATGGGTTTCAAGCCTGGATGTCCCAGATATGCCAGGAGATGTTCCAAAGAGACCGGCTGAGAGGGCTGGGATTGTTCAGCCTGGAGAAGAGAAGGATCCAGGGAAAACTTAGAGCCCCTTCCAGTGCCCGAAGTGGCGCCAAGAGAGCCGGAGAGGGACTTGGGACAAGGGCCTGGAGGGACAGGACAAGGGGGAATGGCTTCCCACTGCCACAGGGCAGGGATAGATGGGATATTGGGAAGGAATCCTTCCCTGTGAGGGTGGGGAGGCCCTGGCACAGGTTGCCCAGAGAAGCTGTGGCTGCCCCTGGATCCCTGGAAGTGTCCAAGGCCAGGTTGGACGGGGCTTGGAGCAACCTGGGCTAGTGGGAGGTGTCCCTGCCCATGGCAGGGGATGGGACTGGATGGGCTTTGAGGTCCTTTCCAACCCAAACCATTCTGTGACTCTCTCATCCTATGGCAGAGCCAGAGGGATGTGCCCTCACTTCAGGCCCTGCTCCCAGGGAATACCAGGCTGGCATACAGCTCACCCAGCCCTCTACCCTCTTCAGTGTTCCTAAATAAACCCCCTTTTTTTTCCCCAAAAGCACAAGCTCATCTTTGTGTCAGCCTGTGGAGCTAACAGAACTTTTACAAAGAATTCCAGATTTAATCAAGCATCTCAAATTAAGCCAAGTCCCTGCTGAGGAGCTCCTTAATTGCTGGTTTTCCTGCTCATACCCTTGCCCATCTCCTGTGGGGAGCTGGTGGCCTGTGGTGTGGGTGTTGTGGTGCCACCCGGGCTCTGCCCCCAGCACAGCCCCACACACACCCTGTGGCTTCCCGAGGCACCTGTGCCTGAGGCTGCCATGGAAAACACCTCGGATTCATCCACAGCATCTCATAAATTCATTTTTTAGGAAGCTTTGGGAAAATGCAACCTGGCACCAATGGGCTGCAACCATGGTGGTGAGGTTTGAGCTTTTCATTGAATACTTCAAATGAGAGGATTTTGGTCAAGCCCCCCTTTGCTTATTAATACCTGGTGCCTGCTCCCTGCTTTCGTGTTCCTCTTGTTTTTTGAAGAAAACAAATACAAACTCTTGCCTTTCCTTCCTAGCTCTCTGTCTCTTCCTGGCTCTTCCTCATTTGTGACCAAAATACATCTTTCTTAAATGAAAAGCTAAAAATATTATTGTTGTTTCTTAAAAGAAAATAACCCCAAAAATAAACCTATTAGTTCAAATATTTTTATGCATTATAATGGGGCCATGAAACAAGTTTGACAAAAAAATGCCACATAAACTAAGAACCTAAAGCATTTCAGAGATTCAAGCTCCTGATGGAAGTGAAGATTCAGCCCTACAAGCCAAGTTTTTCTTGGCCCCAAATGTAATTAAGTGTATTACAAAGTATCTGGTTTACAAATATCCAACTTCAGTAGATCTGGAGTGAAGGAAAGAACTTATCAGTCAATAAATATCCTGTGTTGGTTTATTTAGATAAATTTACTGTTTATTAATTGCCTTATTGAAAGAAAAGCTTCACACAAGAAAAAAAAATCACTTTTACATAAGAGAAATCATTATTCTGAAACAGCCTTTAAAATATTTCAGACAGAACCTGTTTGTTCACGTTATTATTTTCCAAGGGTGTCGAGTAAGAAGACATTTAAATTATAACTCTTGTTTCCTTTTTAAAGTGAGTAGGATCCTATCAGAGGGGTCAAGCTGCCTTCGGGCTGTGATATTCATTCTCCAAGTGATGGGCACACACTTTTGCATAGGAAGGATGGAGAAACCCCTGGATGAGCCAGAGAAGCCTTTCCAAAACAGTGAAGACACTGAACCTCAGAGCTGGGCAAGAAATGATTTCACTCAACCCACATTTTCTTCTGCTTCAGGATACAAAGTTCCAGATCCAACTTTACGGGCTGAGCTCTGTATTTTCACCTTGAAACTGTTTCTCCTGGATCAATATCCCATTGCAGGACCCTGGAAATGCAGGAAAACACAAAAATGAGAACCCCAGGAGGCTGAAGGTGCTTCAAGCTTTCCCAGAATAGCCTTTGTTAGCTCACCTGGGTCCTGCTTAGGGGAAATCCATGGACAGCTCAGTGAAAGGATCCCACTCCACTGCCAGAACCTTTCTTCAGGGACTGTTTAAGGTGATGACTCAATGTGTACACGGAGGCCATCATTTGTATTTCTTTGTGCTTCTGTTGTTCTCTAATTCTATTTTTGTGTGTTGGAAAGAAAAAGAGATTTTTTTTTTTTTTTAATAAATCAATCAAATGGAGCAGGGAAGTTGTAATCCCTGTAAGCAAAAACATGGCTTGGGGGAAGAACTGCATCAGGTAACGAGGCTCTGGGCTAATTGGGCAGTGAAGGCTTTAGTGGGAAAGGGTGATGGGATGCTGGGATGGGTGGGATCCGGGGTCCAGCCTTGCTTAGGCCAGATTCCCATGGAAGCCCAGAAATAGCCTCATTGGGGTGGGTGCCTCAGGAGGGTGCCTGAGAACAAGGAGCCAACTCAGGAGCTCGGATGAGGCTCCAAGGAAACCTGTCCACAGTGGAAATGCAGAAGGGCTGAGGAGCTGGGCCTTTTCACGTGGGGAGTCAAATCAGACGTCAAAAAATGAAGTGTCCCTCAGTGTGCAATGCCCCGGCAGCCTGTGACACACACCCCTGCTGCCACCCACACCCTGGATGACTTGTCACTGTTATTCCATGTCTCTGTAAGCTCAGGAAGTCAAACATGAGTAAGAGCACAAGATGCTGTTGCAGTTAGGTGTAATTTCTGATACCTCCTGATCTTAGATACATTAGAAATCCAGTGGAGGGATCCTTGGGGTGTGCTGTGCAGGACCAGGAGCTGGACTCGATCACCCTGATGGATCCCTTCCATCTCAGCATATTCTGTGATTCTATTCTATAACTCTTGCTAGAGTTTAGAACAAATTGGTGCCTCCTGTGGTGTCAGCTCTGCAGGGATGGGTGTAGCACCAAGGAATCAGCATCTTTTCAGTTTCCCCCACAATAAACTGTAAGCAGGGCTGAAAAGGCTTCACTAGTTGAGGGAGTACCCAAAGAGACCAATAAATTGTGTTCATGGTTCATTTCACTGGAGAATTGGACTTCTATTAATGCATTATGGAAAAGCTCAGGAAATAACATAGTTATGGAAGCTTCACCCTATGCTGTGCTTGTCACAGGGGCAGCTGCAGCAATGGCACGAAAACAACAACCTTGGTTCAATATTCAAGGATGAACCTGTGGAAATGAGGATCTCGGCTGTTCGTTTAGCCAATGTGATAATTTTGATGATTTCTTTACTCTAGAGCAACACTTCGGCCTATATGAGAAAGAGAAGGGGCCGGCAAACCCTCATAAATCATGTTTTTGGGAGCAGGCAGCGATGCCCAGAGTGTGAGGTTGACCCACGGCGGGTGGTTGGCGGGTGATGTGCTGAACATTTAATTCTTGGGCCGCACTTTGAGCCCAGCTTTAGGTCTGAAGCCAAGCGGGTTGGAGGGGTCACCTCTACTCTTAGCACACCGTAACTGTCTTCACAAAGAACAACCACTCATCTCTCACCATCCCTGGCAGATTTCCCTCCCAAAACGGGATGGACAAAGCTTGGCAGTGCAGAATGACCTCTGGCTCACAGGGGTGAAGGGGATTTTCGTTGCGTGCAAACAGTGCCTGTGGGGTGTCTGCTGAATTAACTTGGAAGAATGGAAAAGAAGTCTGATGGCACATTCCCAAAAAACACATGGGGTCTGTCCTTGCAATGCTCACTGGCTGGGCAGAGAAAGGCAGACAGTGGCTGGAAAGGAGAGATGGAGGTTTCATTTCTTAAGGAATTACTGTGTGAATTATTTTACTGGGTTTAATTCCTTATATTTTAGTCTTAGTTATATTCAAACCTAGTTGCAAAAGCAATAAATCTCTATTTTTAGAGTGATTATCACTTAGGAGGAGCCCATAATAAATGCAAACAGGATGTGATAAATCAAATTTATTTCTACTTTTGGTTCAATTTCCCATCCACTCCAATACTTGCATGTGATTCATCCTTGTTAAACACCATGACTTTCCTGTACTTTGCTGGATGACAACATTGCTTCCCAGGATTTTTTTTGTTGGCAAGACAGAACAGGGACTATTAAATTTTCTACAGCTGTACTGTGTGGGGAAAATCAATACATAATAAGGTTTCCACATTCCAGTCACTGCCTTGGAGTCAGCAGGGCAAGGGCTGAAGGGAAAGCAAGGTGTCTGTACTTGTTACATTAAAAAATAACAGGAAACTCATGCTTTTCAGGAGTTGTCTAGAATTCCATGCTGCAGGAGGTGGCAATTCTAGTCCTGTAGAAAAAAAACATGGACAAATATGGAGTGGAAGCAGGTTGGATGTGAATGACTCGTCTTGTAAATAGTAGCAAATCATCTCTGTCTGGTGTATCTGCTTCCCTGGGATTGTGTCCTGGTTCCTTTGGTGTCCTGATGTGTCCTGATTCCTTCAATGCCCTTGGAGCACCCAGGGACCAAATGCTGCTTCTGGCCAACACCAGCCCCTCTCCGTGCGCTCCCTGGTGACTTCCAGGCCCTGAATCTCCCTGATGAGGGTCCTGGATCTGCTGCTTCTGGGATGGCAAGAAATACCACTTAAATTGCACAAGAGAACCACCCCCAGTGTGAATTTGGGGGGTTTATCCCACTCCAGACACTCAGCTCTGGGATTTTCTTCCCTGTGAGGGTGGGGAGGCCCTGGCACAGGTTGCCCAGAGAAGCTGTGGCTGCCCCATCCCTGGGGGTGTCCAAGGCCAAGGTTGGACAAAGCTTGGAGCAAGCTGGGATAGTGGAAGGTGCGGAACTGGATGATCTTCAAGGTCCCTTCCAGCCCAACCCAATCCATCCTGGGATGCAGGCACCCAAATTTGCCAAGCCCAGGTGTCCTTCCCACTCTGCTCAGGGGCCCTTTGAGGTGCTGAGCTGCTCTGAATAATGCTCTGAGCTGCCTCCAAGAGCAAGAAACTTGTGGAGGGGACCAGTTTCAGTGAGTTGCAAATTAAATACTGCAAAATTAGGGGTGGTAGAGGAGAAATGGGATCATGAAGTAGGGAGAGAATTGAATTATAGTAAAACCACTCTCTGGTATTGGCTCCAAGATCATATGGCTGCAATAGGGACCAAAACCACTCTAATCCTGCCTGCAGCAATAGCATTTAAAAGCCCAACTCGTGTCTACCAAAAAGGATTAACATGGGGTTTTTTGACTGATTTTTCTTTCAAAATGGCAACACAAATTAGCAATATTTTTCCTTCTTTTAAGGAAAATACTTATCACCTGTACAACCACCTGGGAAAAAGGAAGATTTTTTTATTTCAGGGTGATTTCTCCTGGACTTGCTGAAGGATTTCATACTACTATCTCTGTCAACATCTTAGTTCATTTGCAACTGTCAGGTTTTGATGGAACTCTTATTTTATTTTATTATTTTATTTTATTGTATTTTATTTCTGGGCTAAGCTTGCAAAGTGTTGCTGCTCATGCTGAGCCCAAAGACACTTCAGGTTTGTGATTTTCACACTGTTTTGTTAAGATGAACTTATGAATTTTTCTTCAGATTAAGAAAAAGCCAACGCAAAACCATTCCATGCGAAGGCAGTTAATCACTAGTGAAGCTTTCTGATCTCTTCGCAGCAGATGATCAGCATACACTGTTTTTAAAATAAACTTAGTTTTTCGCTGTTCATTTCTAGCTGGGATTTTTTTGCCTTGAAGTGTGTGGTGAAAGATCACTATATTTTATCAGGCATTTTATGAAATGTCTTCAAACTCTACCCTGGAGCTTCTCCTTTATATTAAGACAATTTTCCCACAGTTTGAGTGTAATTAATGGCTATTTAAAAGCTCTTTACGGTGCCCACGTGTTTAGGTGAGATTTCTGTAAAAGGGATTTGCTCAGACCTTGTATCAGGTAAAACAGGAGCAAAAAGAACTGATGGCTCAACTTCAGCCCCTTTTTTCCTCTGTGTAGTGTCTGAAAGAAAAGCACTGTCAAACAAACAAAAAAATCACACAAGGAAGTTGTTTGGGGAAAAAATGCTGTTTCCTGTGAGTGTGTCTCCAGGCAGTATAAAAGCTGTGTTGGTTCAAAAATGTGGATTATATCCACACTAAGATGCACAGACATTGCTGACAAGGAGATAAATTGATTCTTCAATCATCCTGCCCTTATCTTTTTTTTTGTAGACCCTCCAGGTTTTGGTTTGCACTCAGTTTTTGTCCGAAGCCATTTATCTCAGTGTTTGACTCCTGCCTGATCCCTGCTCCAGTGGCTGGGGCTGCCCAAGGCGCCCATTAACCCCCCATTCCCAACCCCTTCCATGCTCTGCTACCTGGGAACCTCCTCCCTGACAGGCCTTGGGGCTGCCCATGGAAAGAAAAACAGCTTTAAGAAAGAAGAAGAGGTTTTTAATACCGTAATTGAAGGTTTCAGATTCATATGAGCCATTTAAAATGACAGGCTTCCTTTTTTTTCTTTTCTTTTTTTTTTAAGTTACACATCCCATCCCTTCAGGTTCCCCCTTGTAAACTTGCCAGGGCTCACAGCATTCCCTCAAATTTTGTTTCCTCCCACTTTGGTTTCTGTAACAAGATAAGCTTCTCATGGTTTGTTAAGCTACAATACATGAAAGAGGGTTTTAAAGTTGTTGATTCAGGATGGGAAACCAGGTAATCACAGTTTTTCACTCCCTGTTTGTTACATGTAGGCTTACAGGAGAGATTTTGGCCTTTTTTAGAGGAGGATATTGTTGAGAAAATCACAGCCATTAAGACTAACATGTGCTTCAATTAATTCCCACTGAAGCTGTGAGATTTCACTGAATCACAGGATGGTTTGGGTTGGAAGGGTCCTTAAAGACCATCTAATTCCAACCCTTACCATGGCCAGGGACTAGAAGAATATCCAATATTTAAAGTCGAAGAGTTGCTTAAAGCAACTTCCCTGAATGAAGTTATACCTTGAGTAGGTGCACTGGATTCACCCCAAAAATTGCAACCTGTGAAAATCCACAGAGAAAAAAAGCTTTAAAACTGCTCCAATGCAAGGAGGTGAACAAGACACTGCCCCAGAACCCTTCAGCTCCGTTGCTGCTCCCCTTTAAGAGTACTCAGGGCTTTTATATTAAGTAATGGCTGTTATTCAATGAGGGTTCCCTTTTTCCTTCAGCCATCAAGTACCAGCCATTGGCAAGACTGTGGTAAAGGAGAAGGAATTTTCAGGCATTCCCCCCTTTTAAAGGCAAATCTGCACATGCAGAAGTCAAGGCTGCTGGCAGGAAAAGGCCAGGGTGAGTGTGGGCTCTGGGAAGCTGCTCGCCCAAGTCCCCTTAAACTGTACCACGGCGAAGAACACTTGACCTCCTTATGTCAAAAGTTATTAATGGAAAGGCACAGGCAAGGGAGTAGGAGTTGTTTCCTGTGAAGGTTAAAAGCCTTCTGGTGTCCTCTGTTCACTCTCAGCTGTTCCTCTGCTCGTGGTCCAGCCCAAGTTCTCCAGACCTGAACCATAAAGGACATCCCAGATGAGGAGTGGTGTCAATACTATGATGTCCACTGGACACTCAAATGGATTGGAGGTTTCCTTTCCTCCTGGGCCACAGACATCATCCAGCTGGCCCCTGATCTCAGGTCCCTCTCACACATCAATGTCCTCAATGCCCCAGTGATGAATGAGTTGTAGAGTCCAGAGGAGGACGTGGAGATGCTCCAAGAGCTGGAGCTCCTCTGCCATGGAGCCAGGCTGGGAGAGCTGGAGGTGTTCAGCTAGAGAAGAGAAGGATCCAGGGAGACCTTAAAGCTCCTTCCAGAGCCTAAAGGGGCTCCAAGAGAGCTGGAGAGGGATTTGGGGCAAGGGCCTGGAGGGACAGGACAAGAAGGAATGGCTTCCCACTGCCACAGGGAAGGGATAGATGGGATATTGGGAAGGAATTGTTGGCTGTGAGGGTGGTGAGGCCATGGCACAGGCTGCCCAGAGAAGCTGTGGCTGCCCCATCCCTGGAAGTGTCCAAGGCCAGGTTGGACGGGACTTGGAGCGACCTGGGCTAGTGGAAGGTGTCCCTGCCAATGGCAGAACAAGATGGGCTTTAAGGTCTTTTCCAACCCAAACCATTTGATAATGATGATGGAGTTTGACTGAGTGTCAGTACTTTGAGTCAGGGATAAGCTGATGGAGCTCAGGCTTTTCCTGTCATTGCAAATTGGGGCACAATGGGTATAAATTCCCAGCATATTTTTTTAACCTGCGTAGGTATCAGAAATTCCAGAAAATTTTCTAATCACTGTAAATGAAGAAGAGTAAACAAGAAAAATAAAAGAAAGCCAACTTAACACAATTACACACACCAGCTCATATTTTTGCTGGGGAAAATGAAACCTGGAGTCTGGATCCGTGTCTGTCCTCAAGCAGAGTTTTCTTGGGTTTGCCAACACTGCGGGATGAGACAACTGCAATTTGTAAATCCACCCTTTACAGTGCACTGAAAGACCAACCTGCTGATCCCAACTAGTCAGAAAATCGCACATTTGGCACATGTTACATTAAAATATTTCTTTCTTAGCCATGCAAAGGTTTCCTTGAAACACTGGGTCAGAGCCATGGGTACAGGGGAAAGGTGGTTGGACTGCTGGGACACAAAGTGCAGCTTTAAAACCAGGGAGTTTTGAGGACACAACCCTAATTTTTGCTTTAAAGATATAAATCAAGTTTAACAATGTACCTCACCTTTAATAATTACATATCTTTAAAAACAACATCACTTGTGGGGTTTATCCGTCTGAATTTAAACGGAAAGTTCTGACAGGGATTTGGTGACAAAGTGCTGTTAACACTTCGTTTTAGCACTCAAACTCAGGGATATTAAGGATACAGAATAAACTGGCATTTTCTATCTGTATGACTCATTAACACTTCAAGGTTTTGTTTGTAGGGTATAATGCTTTGTTTCATAATGATACATAAGAGACAAATTTTGATACTTTAATACACTAGTCTCTTCTTCAACAACTAATTACTACAATTAACTTCCTGTGTAGTTAATTCCTTCTCCTCCCATCTTGCAGCCACATACTGTGAGAACAAGAAAAGTACTGAAAAAATATTTGTACTTTTTCCTTTCAGCCCTTGAAAGGGGTTTGCAGAGCAACAACCCTTAGCTTTGTAACTGGGAGGATTGTTTAGGTTTAAAACCGACTTAAATTTGTCTGGGAACAGTCAGGAACAAACCAAAGGCTGAGGAGGGTTCAGTGAAAGCCCCTTTTTGTTGCCCAGACTGTGGGTGTGGGGACAAACCTTCACTGCTGTGGGGAGGAAAAAGGGATGGATGTTCCTAAAAAGCTAAAAAGGGTGAAATACATCACCTGATATCTGAGTCTAATGGTTCCCTACAACCAGAAATGCTATCCCTGGCATAATTTCACCAGCCTCAGGGGACTGTAACACTCATTTTTTAGGGGGCCAAGTGGAGCTGCAGAGCTGGACAACTTTGGCCAGGTGGCTCTTTATGTGTCTGCAGCTGAGCTCCTGCTGCTTTTGTTTCCTTGCTCTTTGAGTTTCTGTGCTACTTTGTAATGAGAATCAGCAAGGCACTTCTGTTTTCGGGGGATAATTCCTGTATTGCATCTTGATTCCTGTCAGATCCTGCTTTGCCCCATCCTGCACAGATTTTTAGGCTTCTTGTTTCTCTCCTCCATAAAGTCACAATAAAGTTGTATTGTGATTCAAACTGAAAGAAGGTACATTTAGATGAGATATTAGGAAGAAATTCTTCTCTATGAAGGCGACACTGGCACAGGTTGCCACAGAAGCTGTGGATGGCCCATCTCAGGTGCTGTGGTCCACCTGAGCAGGGGCAAAATGCCTTAAGACAGCAGTCCCAGTCTTCCCAAGGTTATTTCTATTCTGGGAATTTGTCAAGGACTGAAGGGCATTAATAGGCTCAGCAATCCCTTGTCCTGTTTGGTTGGAAGGGACCTTAAAGCCCACCCAGTCCCACGCTCTGCCAAGGGCAGGGACACCTTCTACCAGCCCAGGTTGCTCCAAGCCCCGTCCAACCTGGCCTTGGACACTTCCAGGGATGGGGCAGCCACAGCTTCTCTGGGCAACAAAGGGAAGAGATTTTCATGAGTATGAAATTTTTCATTCCTTTGAGCTCGACACAAATTCTGTATTTGCAGTTTCCTTTTTTTTTTTCTGAGCATCTAAAAAATAATTTGCCTCTCCAAGGTTTCCCACCTGTATATTTTGGAAAGTTTAAAATGATTTTGCAGTCTCAGAAGTGGGTGGGAAGACTGCAGAGCCTTAACCTTGTCCCTGCAGTGGGTGTCAGGAGTGTCACAGTGTCCCTCCTTCTGGTGACACATCTGTCCAGGACACCCCACCGGGTGTCTGCACTTCTCATCACCGGGGTATAATCTGACAGACAGATATTTTTGGGGTCAGAGGTTCCCTAAATGCATCACATATCATTCAGGTCTGACATTTATCATGCTGGATCCTGGAAACAGTTCATAGCCAAGAGTACAATGATGACTTTTATAATTCAAAGTGACCCGAATCATGACAATATCTTTTACCAGTAGCCATCAATTTTCACTTCCAACAGCTTTCTCCTGCTGTCTATAAAATAACCCGACAAAGGCGGTGAGATATTTCATCCCTCGGAAATTTTCTCACACTCTGGAGATCCTGAAAATAATCCACAGTCTCCATATTTCTCACTGCAAATGACAGCAGAAACTCATTAATTCATCTTGTAAAGAAATACAGGTTAAATTATACTCACCCCTTCTGCTCAGGGAGATGATGTGACGCAGGAGACTGGAATGACTCTTGAAATCCAAGATGCTTTTCATTGCGTTTGTATTTTAGTGACACAACTAAAGTTGCTTAAATGAATTTCTGTTGCTGCTAATGCCACAACCACTGAGATTTTGGTCTTCTGTGTCACAACCCTTAAGGCAAAACAGTTCTTTTCACACCATCATTTGGGTTGGAAAAGTCCTCTGAGATCATCAAGTCCAACCTGTGCCTGATCCCCACCTTGTCCCCCAGCCCAGAGCACTGAGTGCCACGTCCAGTCCTTCCTTGGACACCTCCAGGGATGGGGACTCCATGCCAAGGTACAGCCTTCAAGAGACCTTGAATGACTGTGTCTTACCCAGAAGGTATTTCCAGTAGGCTGCAGTGAAACCAAAACCCAGGAACCTTAAAGCAAAGAGTAAAATGGGTCTCTTGAAATAAAAAATAATAATAATAATAATAATAAAAAAAAAGTGAAAGAAAAAGAAAACCAGACCACTGGGAGTAGAGAGGTGGTATGGAAAAAATCACCCCAAAGCATCTGGCTGTGAAATCAAAATCAAATCAGGAAAGGCTGATTAGTAGTTGTGGCACCAGGGTGATCCCATTTGAGGTATGGGGTTGTTTTGACCTGGATGTATTTTTGTGGAAGAAAAATTATCCAGCAGCAAGGGTGCAATTCCTAATGCAATATTTCATTAAGTCCCCCTAATGAAAGGGATTGGAAAACAGCAGAGTGAAAAGGGACTGTAGAAACACAAATATGTAATGAGGAGCTGACTCCTGCCCTGGAAATGAAAAGGTAACAGTGGAATCGAGAGCACTGTCAGCTTAAATGAGGCAGTAATGGCTTTGGCTGGTACCTCCAGGGCTTCAGAGAGACTCTCTCAAGATAATTCACTGTTAATTAACTTTCTCTTTCCCCAGAGGATCTCAGTGCCCAGTTGTTTTTAGCCTTACCTAGAAAATTTGGTTTAATTCTCTCTCCTGGGTTAAAAGTCACAAGTGAGAGATGAGGGAGAGACCAAGGATTTCTCTGCAACAATGTGGGCAAGAGTAGTTTGTAAGGGAAATTCTGGGAATAGAAAGGAGCCTGTGCTATTCTGCAGTGATCCAAAACAAAAGTCGAATAACACAACAGACTTATACTGCCCCAGAGTGTTACCTTTTTCTTTTCCTTGGTTGTAGTACTTCGGGTTTCTTTACAGGATGTTAAAGTTATCTTTGAGGAACAACCTTTTGGGAACACTTCGTGAGATGGGTGCCCGAGGCTGAGCCCTGAAGATTTGTTGCTTCACATTTCCTTTTCTGTTGGAAACACATTTGTTTTTTGGGTTTTTTTTTTTGCTTTTTTCTTCAGTACATCATAAGAAGTGACATAATTGACATGGATTTTTAGGAAACAGTCCTGCTTTGTCCGTATTTTGGACAGGATTCAGCTCAACAGCTGAATTAGGCTCATTGTTGAGGCTGAGACAAGATGCTTGAGGTCACCTCTGCCCCCCAAATGTCTTGTTCCTGCAGTTTATTGTATCTTCAGGATGTGTCAGGGAGGCTGAAATTTTACACCTCCCTGGTACCTGACTGAGGATATCAACCTGCTAAAGGACAATTTCACATGGCCTTCCAGGGGACAACCATGTTTTCACCTTATTTCCAGAGACCACTTGCTGCCTCTTGCCTTTCAGGATCATTATTTTCCATCAAGGTGGCAGCTTCTCTTTTTAAAGCAAATATTGCCCTTGAAAGCAGCCCCCAGCCACTGATAAAATGATGCTTCACTGAGTTATCTCCACAAGCACATGGTAACAATTGCTGGGGATAAATTACAGACATCGAAGCCTTCTAATGACCAGATTTGGGGTAAAATTAGCTTTGTTAATTAGGCCCAACACCAACCTTGCACAGATGCTGCTTTCCCTGATAGCCTGTGCTGTGTATGTGCAATTACTGTCTCTCTGTTTGGAGGGAATGGATTCAACCTGAAAGAGGGGAGATTTAGATGGGATATTGGGAAGAAATTCTTGGCTGTGAGGGTGGTCAGGCCCTGGCACAGGTTGCCCAGAGAAGCTGTGGCTGCGCCATCCCTGCAAGAGTCAAAGGCCAGGTGGGATGAGGCTTGGAGCAACCTGGGATAGAGGAAGGTGTCCCTGCCCATGGCAGGGGATGGAATGAGATGGTCTTTAATATCCCCTCCAATCCAAACCATTCCATGATGATGTGACTCTATGAGAGTGGTGAAGAAGTTCCTGTCATCCCTTGAAGAAAGAAAGACAAGTCACAGCCAAGGGAAATAGATAAATAAAAAAATAAAGTAGGAAAAAGTGAATTTTAGAGATCACAAGTTAAAACTATACCGCTTGAAGTAAAATTTTCTATTGCAAACAGCACAGAATCATAGAATTGTTAAAGGTGGAAAAGCCCTCAAAGATCATCAAGTTCAACCATTCCCCAGCACTGCCAAGGCCACACTAACCCGTGTCCCCAGGTGCCACATCCACACAGCTTTTAAATCCCTCCAGGGATGGGGACTCCACCACTGCCCTGGGCAGCTGTGCCAGGGCTGGACAGCCTTTTCCAGGAAGAAATTTTTCCTGTATTCAACCTGAGCCTCCCCTGGCACAGCTTGAGGCCATTTCCTCTCATCCTGTCCCTTGCTCCCTGGCAGCAGAGCTTGACCTCCCAGATCCCCCCTCCTGTCTGGGAGTTGCAGAGCCAGAAGGTCCCCCCTGAGCCTCCTTTTCTCCAGGCTGAGCCCCCCCAGCTCCCTCAGCTGCTCCTGGTGCTCCAGACCCTTCCCCAGCTCCGTTCCCTTCCCTGGACATGCTCCAGTCCCTCAATGTCCCTCTCGTCATGAGAGACAATCCCACCTCCCACCTCACTACTTCTCCCTTGCTCATTAAATCCTTTGCCCTCTGACCTTAAACAATAAAATATTTTTTAATGAAGTTTTTTAGTATCAGACCCTGCAGTTGTCACATCCTAAGCAGTGAGACAAGGAGATGGTGCTCCAGCATCCTCCATCACCACCTCCCTCCTCTCCAGCAGTACCAGCGAGCAGTGATTCAGACCCAGACAGTCCTTCTCAGCTTTGCCTTCCTGACAGCTGGGAGTTTTTTTGTAAATAAATGCTTTTCTCAATACAGCAAAGCCAACACCACCACCCCCTCCCACTCCCCAAATCTGCTTCCAAAACTGTGTAACCAGAGGGCAGTGAGAGCACTTGGGGAGAAAGAAAAAAAATCAAGTGGAAACTGGAAGGCATCAGCAATAAGTCAAATTCTGAGCAAATGAAAGTGGAGTGGTGCAAAGTATTTATAGAAACAAAAGTCCTTCCTAATCCTTTTAGGGCAGGAGCCTGCACAAATTGTTATGTGACATCCACCCAGGCAAAGATTTATCCCTAAAGCAATTGAACTCCAGAGTCACACACATTTAAACTACATCCACATCTTTTTGACACCAGCACCACATACCACAAGTTTAAAGAGCATCTGTCAGATCACTACTCTGGTTATAAATGTATATTAAAAGCTCTTCAGGTCTGGACTGGTACATCTCACTTGTTTTTCTGAATAATGTCTTGAATTTTTTAGGTTTCCAGCACTGTCAGAACTCTGGAGTAGATGTTCAAAACTTAAATGCCCTAAAAAGAGCATCTCTCAGGTCAAACTTCAGCTGGGAATGTCCTCTCAGAAATCTGCTGCAGTGAATCCATCCATCCCTCCACTGGTTGTGGGACATAAAATTGGTGCTTCAGGTTTGTTTATTTGGGAAATCCAAAAGCGGATTGTTCTTGAAACTATTTTTTTGAAGTCAGCTGGCCAAGCCCACAGGATTCACCCAATAATGTATAAAAACCAGTTCTAACCACAGGACCAGCTGGGATTTGTTCTCATGTGGTTTCCATCAGACCAAGTTACACGAGCCTGGAATCACCTGCTCGGAGAACAGCTCTAATTCCCATTCCCCCCCCCCCAAATCTGGCTTTCTCCATCAAACAATAAGAGGGGCTAAAGAGGCAGCTTGTTCTTCCTGCTCCTCCACCAGCTCCTCACTCAGAGTAACACCAGCCATGGCACAAGCTTGGTTTTCAGCTCCCAAGGTCCCTGGGGAGCAGTTTTGTGAGGAGATCAGCTTATTTTAGGTGAAAGGGCTGGGACTGGAAGGCTTTGACAAAGGAAAGGTAAGTATATATGTCTTAATATATTTATAATGTCCTCCTCTCCCTATTTGCAAAGCTTTTTATTAGTAAGAGGTGAGCAAAACAGTAGTGAATTGAGTCAATGCGCTTTTCAGAACATTCAGTGTATAATTCTTGGTGCAGAATAAACAAGGAATTGTGCTTATTTCAATCTTCCAACCATGACTAAGAATCTGAAATGCTCAGTGGTGTCAGAGGTAGGTTTGCTAACACACTCTTTTATTGGGAATCATTATTATTGACTTTGGGAGTCAGTGATGGCACAAGTTTCTCTCTGACCCATTTTTAAATTGGAGAAATCTTTGGTTTCTCAATAGAAGTTGCTATGAGGAACAAGGACAAAAATGTTATTAGTTTCTTATTAAAACCTCTCACTGTTTATGGATTAATCTCATAAGTTTTGAAACCTTTTGGATTAGAAACGCTGTAGAGGCTGGTTTATAAATGAATTCCTCTGACTCCCAGTTTTCCCTCTGCTTTCCATCTGGTGTTATCCTGATCTGGGTTCCTGAGCTGAAAACCCACCCTGGATGTCTGACTTCAACCCAGCCCTTTTCATGGAGGTTTAATTTATGGTGTTCTTGTGAGCGGGAGAATTTCACTTTCTGTGATCATTTCAAAAGGCTTTAAAAGATGATCCTTGGTTTAGCAGTAATTTTAGAATGTCCCAACTTTATTTCCTAAATAATTGGAAGGTAGGAGTAGAAATTTGAAAGAGCATCAAGAAAAAGTGTTCTTGAATCTTCTCTAAAACTGAATGAAACAAGACCTCTTGTATTGTTGGGGGTTTATGTGGGTAATTAGTCCTACAATTCTATTGGGATTGCTTCGAAAGGGATTCACGGAGAACTGAGATTGGAATCTGGTTTGTGCTTCACAAGAGGTTTAATAGATATATAAATTCTTGTGTATAATATAATACATACTATAATATATATAATGTATAATATAACACATGATGTATTATAAATGTTACAACATATGTCATATGTAATTACATATCTTATATATATGATTTTATATTTTTGGATTATGTTATTATATATAATGTATTTGAGTACCTGGCCTCTCTTACAAGATGAAAACATGCCTGAAGTCAAGTGCAAAGACATCTTTTTAAAACTCGAACACATTTTTGGCAAGCCGGGGCTTTTTGTTGTATGTTCTATGGTTCTAATGTTGCTTATGAAATGCCTACAATGCTATGGGAGCTCAGGACCATAAAAATTAACTTTAAATGGTTTATTTATTGTCATAAAGTCCTTTTCCAGACATTCTGTTACTGTCTCCAGAAGGAAGATGATCCGTGTTCTTTTCCATTTGTTCATTTAGGGAATTGTGACAGGACACTGTAGGAAGCTGCTGAAACAACACCACGAGCGTGTGACTTGATTTCTGGCCCTGAGTTTGCCCCACTGTGCGGGGGCAGCTTCATTTTCTCTCTAGAATTTTCAGAAATTCCTATTGCACTGCAGCTTCCCATGAGTGATTCTGTTGGGTGGTTTTCCAGTGCCCTGGGAATAAACCAGCATTGTGCTTTTCTCCTGGGAGAAGGGCTCTGAGTGGTGTGTATGGAATGGCCAAATAAGAGATGATGTAGCACCCACTGGGCTGTGGGAGACTGGCTATGAAGTGTTGGGCTCCTTTGATTTCCATGGACTGCAGGGGAAGCCAATCCATCCCCTGACAGCTACTTCTGGTTTGAAAGGATGCAAGGGGGCTGAAGTTGCCCTAATTCCAGCTCTGGGTGTGGTTTCCACCAGACTGCTTTCCACTGGTCCATCACAGCTGGGCAATCCTAAAACAAAACTGCTGAATGATGTTGGGTTTTATGCTTTTATTGGGCGGAGGAGCCTTTTTAAGGGGGCTGGAGAAGAAGCTGTTGCCCTTCATCCCTGCACAGAAAGGATTTGCATTCTAAAAAAAAAAAGAAAAACAGCTTTGGAGATTTGCCTTCAGTGCTGCTGGTGCTTCTCCAGTCCTGTGTAAGAGCAGGTTAATTACAAAGAAAAATAAGCTTAAAGAAGCTTTCCCAGGGGTTTATCTCATACTGAACAAGCTGTTAAAAACTGTTCAGCGAGTTGATAGCACCGCACATTTCAGTTTTAAAAGCAGGTATTTTTGAGTCATCTCAGACTCCATCACCCCCTCAGCCATTTAGAGTGTAAACTGAACCAATACCAACTTACTGTCACCAGGAAAACAATATGTTAAGGTCTACACTGCCACAGATTGCACAGAACGAAATGAAGTCTTATTAAAAGACTGTGCCACCTATTGCAGAGCCTCTGGTGAGGTCCAGCTTCCCTTAAAAGCACCATACAGCTGGAAAATTTCAGGCAAAATCCTGACAGCTCGCTTTGCTGCTTGGTGTTCTGGAATGATTTAAAGCCTGGACTGTGTCTTGCCTGATGGAGAGCAGTATTTGATTAAAAATGTCCTGCAGCACTGGTTCATTCATGACTGTTATTGATAGTGCCACGTAAACAGTCCTTTGTTGTTTTCCTCTTGTCAGAATCAGATGCCACGTTGGAATTTACTTGTGACAGCATAACAAAATACCGACCCTTGTTCCTTATAGCTCAAAACAACAACAACAAAAAGGCAAATAAAGGGCCCTGCAGGTGTCTGCATCCTTTCAGGACTCCTGAAAGGCAAAGCTGGCATGGGTGATGTTATTTTAGCACCACTGTTTTTCATAGAACCATGGATGGTTTGGGTTGGAAAGGACCTTAAAGACCATCCAGTTCTGATGATGCCAAGGGCTGAGACACCTTCCACTAGCCCAGGTTCCTCCAAGCTGGCCTTGGACACTTCCAGGGATCCAGGGGCAGCCACAGCTTCTCTGGGCAACCTGTGCCAGGGCCTCACCACCCTCACAGGGAACAATTCCTTCCCAATATCCCATCTAAACATATTCCTTTTCAGTTTAAACCCACAGTGCCAGTGATACTGATCTGTATCTCTTGTCCTTTAATATTTTGACTCTGTAAATCAATGCTAAGCTTGATTAACTGGAATTAGCCTTGTGGTGCCTCTGTGGAGAGATGCAGGAACGTGACAGCCGGACACTGTCCTGCCTCAGGTGAGAAGAAGGAGGGTAAAGCAGAGCTATTTGAATTTACCTCTTTTTTCACAGCACAACAGCAAGTGCTGGTTTGCTCTGGGAGGTGGAAGGGGGATTCATCCCGGTCTCCTTCTCTTCCAACATAATTCTTAGTGCTCAAACTGATCATATTTGCTGTAACTCAGACTAAAGATTTATCACTTCTTTATCTACCACCTATCCCAGAGGAGATGTTTTTGCTATTTTGAACCAGTTTTGCCCTGTATCCTCTATTATAACTGGCTGTTTATAGCAGAAGGATGGTGCTGCCTGTCGTGCTCCTGCCATCCCCAAGCAATCACACATTTTACCACGTGCTCTGAAGGTATCACTTGCTGTAAACATTTAGACATAAAATTCTTGTTTGGGTATTTTCCACAGTGGTAAAACCCATCAAGATTCCTGCATTCCCCCCGCCGAGTATAACAGCTGAAACAGCTTCAGACTGTTTACTGTCAATATAATCCCGTGTAATAATATTTTGCTGCCTTTTCACCTCTGGCCCAGGCACCAAAATACAGAAACATCACAAATGATGGAGTTCACAGTGCTGAAATGTTACTTTCCTTTTTTTGCTTCAGGGCTCTTGATTTTTTTTGATGGAAAACAGGTCTCTGGCTGAATGGGAAGCACCTGGGAGGGAGAACTTGATTTGCTTTGCTTTACTTCAGCTCAGGTGTGTTGTAAATATGTGTGTGGGCTCCTAAGGCTCCGCTCACTCAGCTGGTTGATGCCTGCTGGGACTTACCCCGATTTCCTCCAGATGTACCAACCCTGTGGGTTCCTTTACATCCTACATGACATCCTGGGTGGATATTTGATACCTGGGTAAATCAGATGGCATCAGACAGCAATATCTGGCCAACAGAACTGACCTCAGGGAAGCTTAGATGAGTAGCAGTGTCCTAAAATGAAAACCTGCTTTCCCCAGGGTGGAGCATTGGTTTGGACTTGAACTTTTTGAATCTCTCCATCTCCTCTAATGTCACATGAATTGCTGAGACCAAAAAAAAAAAAAACCTAGCAAAGAAGTTGCTGGATTAGCTCTGGAATGTTGAAGTCCCCAGGCGGCTTGTGTGGGGGAGGCTAAGTGTGTGTTAATAACCATGAAAAGGGCTGGAATGGTTTGGATCCTAAATTGTAGGTCATTCCAGAGGTCTGTCCCAATTGCTGCCCAGCACTGGTCAGTTCTCATCTGTAGCAGAAGAGAGCAGTTTGCCCACAGGCTCCTGGAAACAAGGAGTGGGAAGAGGAAGTCTTGGGTAGTGGCTGCGTGGAGGCATTACTGGGCCTGGAACAAACCTGGAGGTGCAGGAAAGCCTTCTCCCAGCAGCTGTTCTGGTGGCTCACCCACCCCTAGAACAATGGAAAACCTCCAGACCACAAGCAAACCTCCTGTTCTCATGACCACTCTGTACTTGTAACTTGGGGCTGTGGGAATAGCAGCGATGGATTGAATCCTTGACTGGCTCCTGGAATACTTGCGTGCAGGGATCAGTCGTGGTTGTCTTGGATGCAGGTTGACCTGTTGCCTTTCACTGCACGTGACTGTAGGTGATGTTGAGATGGGATAGAAAATAGTCTGAAAAGCTCTGAAGTGACTCTGAGGGCGCTGAAGAAGGAAAATGAAACGTCCGAGAAGTGGCTTTAAGCAGAAGGAGGGCAGGGTTAGATGGGATATTGGGAAGAAATTCCTCCCAGTGAGGGTGGTGAGGCCCTGGCACAGGTTGCCCAGAGAAGCTGTGGCCGCCCCATCCCTGGAAGTGTCCAAGACCAGGTTGGACGGGGCTTGGAGCAACCTGGGCTAGTGGGAGGTGTCCCTGCCCATGGCAGGGGGTGGAACTGGGTGGGCTTTAAGGTCCTTTCCAGCCCAAACCATTCTAGAACTCTACGAAAATGAGAGATCTGGAAAATAATTGGAGATCTGGCTGCTACCTTCTCTTGCTCCCACACAGGCCTTCATGTGTGATCACTCCTCACAGTTCCTTGAGTCATTTCTTTTTTGTCTGAGACAGGAATGACTTGATGCTTAAAACTATTGGTAATGTGGCTGGAGCCAAGGTGAAAGGGCTGGAAAGTGGTGACAAATGACTGTCATAAGAGAGCTATTTAATTTACCTCTACTCAGAAAATTCCTCTACCTTCTGGTTTTCCAGTTTTCTTAGAAACTAGGATATTTGGGAATTTTGGTACTGGTTAGAAAAAGAATGACAGTACTTCTCTGATTTTTCTGCCTACTGAATGCGATGCATTGATATGGAGGTCAGGACCTTGCTTCATTCTATCAAAAATATTGCAGTGCTCAAAAACCCCTTGTCTGATCGTTTAGTTCAGTTGCTGAAGTGAGTTTCAGAAAAGGGGAAGAAAATTTCTATATTGGTAATGAAGAAAATCTGTTTTATAGGGCTGGAAAGCCAAGTTTAAAACAGTTCCCTCTTACAGATGGGGATAAAAATGGGATATTTTTTATTTCCATGGAAATATTTCTAGTTCCTTCTATAAAGCTGCTACCTCAGGGTAATTTTCTCTTTATTGAATTCATATTTTTATGTCCCCAGAATGTTTTGTTTCATAGTGGGAAGCTGAGAGCAAGTAGGAGTGTGCACATGTCTGTGGGCTGTGACAGCAGTGCCCTTCCTGTGTCTCACCTGCAAAAACAGTGAAAATACTCAGCATTTTGCACCAAGATTAGCTAAGTTAAAGCCAGAGTGGATGAGAACTTGAAAAGGTTTTAAATAGCTCTGAGTTTCAAACACATTAATTGAAAATAACAGTATATCCCCATTCTGGTAGAAAAGATCATCCACCTCCTGGAAACGTGGTGCTGATTTCTCAGAAGTGCAGTGATGTGTCCTGTCCTGTCAGATACAATAATGCTCCTCACATAAAGCCCAGTGCTAACTGGGTACAGTTCTGGGCTGCTGTTCCCACCTCCTGTACCTTCCACTGCCCATCCAGTAGCCCTGGAAGTGTGGGAAGGGAACCCGGCAAGGATTTCGCAGCCTTGGGAGGCCAAACCCACCCTGCTTCCCCAACATCTGGAACTGGCTCCGGTCACTGAGAGTGCCCAGCTGATAGAGCAAGAGAAAATGGCCTCAAGCTGCTCCAGGAGAGGTTTAGGTTGGATGTTGGGGGAAATTTTATGATGGAAAGGGTTGTCCAGTCCTGGCAGGGATTTAAAACGGTTTCCGTGTCCCTGGAGGGATTTAAAAGCCATGTGGATGTGGCACTTGGGGACACGGGTTAGTGGGGGCCTTGGCAGTGCTTTAATGGTTGTGCTCAGTTATCTCAGAGGGCTTTTCCAACCTGAAGGATTCGGGGACTGCAGGAGAGGGGACAGGGCACACCTGACTCAAGGCTACCTGGAACTGAACAGCACAGATGCTGGAGAGTGAGGGAACAGGAAGAGTGTGGCAGCAGGAACAGGGAAGTGATTCTGCCCCTGTACTCGGCGCTGGTGAGGCCACCCCTGGAGTGCTGTGTCCAGTTCTGGGCCCCTCAGCTCAGGAAGGACATGGAGGGGCTGGAGCAGGTCCAGAGAAGAGCAACCAGGCTGGGGAAGGGACTGGAGCACAAGTCCTGTGAGGAGAGGCTGAGGGAGCTGGGGTTGTTGAGCCTGGAGAAGAGGAGGCTCAGGGGAGACCTCATCGCTCTCTACAACTCCCTGACAGGAGGGTGTAGCCAGGTGGGGGTTGGTCTCTTCTCCCAGGAACCAGCAGTAGGACAAGAGGGTTTGGTCTTAAGCTGTGCCAGGGGAGGTTTAGGTTAGATATTAGAAAGAAATTCTTTACAGAGAGAGTAATCAACCATTGGAATGGGCTGCCCAGGGAAGTGGTGGATTCTCCATCCCTGGAGGTTTTCAAGATGAGGCTGGACATGGCACTTAATGCCAGAGTCTGGTAACCACAGTGGGGTTGGATCAAGGGTTGGACTTGATGATCTCAGAGGTCTCTTCCAACCCGTCTGATTCTATGATTCTATTCTATGAATCCCCAAGGCCCAGCTCCTTGTTCCCAACACTGATTTCATGCCACAAGTGCAATATTTTGGTAAAGAAGCTTGGAGGTTTTGTCATGTCCATCACATAAAAGTTTTTTAGACACTTGGCTTTATTCTATTTGCAAAAGTAGTTGACATGAAGAGGAGTGAATTTCTGTCTCGGGAACATAAATGCAACATCTAGAACACCTGGAAGTGTTGATCTGGCAGAGAGACTGGACAGCAGGGGCAGGATGTGTGTTCCTGCAGAGATACCAGGTTCCTCAGGGATACCAAACTCCTGCAGAGAGACCCCCTTGCCCCACTGAGTATCACCCCATGTGAGGGGCTGCAGCTGGAGTGGTCCCAAAATCCACTATTTGCCTGTGTGTTGCTCAGGTTTGTTAACACACTTTGTCATGAGATGCCCAAAACCATCTTTTTCCTGTATCTCTTAACTGAGTCTAATCCAAACCTGCAATTATACTTTGTTATGAAATCTTTTAAGAGAATATTAGCTGAGAATTATACCCCTTTTTCAGGTAGGAAACACTTATTTTCTTTGGTGGGGGGAAGGAGCAACTCTGGAGGAAACATCTTTGTTCAGCCCCCTTTGGACACCTGTTCAATTACTTGTCACTCAAGGAGAAGAGAAAACTTCAGATCTGAAGTCACATAATCACCACAAAAACCTGTGGGGAGAAACCAAATACCTTGGGAATAGTTGCTGCTGGCCTCTTGTAGGGTTTGAAGTGCAGAGAAGTATCCGAGAGAGGTGTCAGTGCCAAGATTAAGAGGAAGTTTCCCGAGGCAAAATACTTGTGGGTCTTAAAATGTTTTCTTTTGCTTTCAGAAAGTACACTTGTCCAAATGTTTCCCACATGGGCTGAAATTCTAGTTTCTCTAGGACAGTAGAATTTCATACCTGGCACCAGAGGGTGAAACACATTTTGGAGATGGGCAGGAGGGGTGAAATGAACCTTGGAGTCAGGGGGTCTATAAATCCTGATGTTTCAGCTCAGAAAGCATTCTGATTTTATGCTCCAGAGAGCACTATTTTAAGAACCTTTCCTTACTTGTTTTCCCCTTTACCTTGGCTTGTTTGAAGTGCCATTATATCTACTTCAGCTCAGTGTTATTCCTTTGTCACTGCAATAACATCAAAACAGAAGTGCCAATCTCAGACAAACAGGGGAGAGGTTTTCAGCCAAACTGCTGCTACAATGAAACTCTTCTTTATTTTTATTTTTTCTAACTGTCATCTGGACAGGCTGTATCCCGGAGGGGTGGGAAAAGCGAGGTGTTTCTCTCCACGTGATCTTAGGGACTAGCAAACCCTGAACGGGAACGTCAGGTGCGTTTTCCCACTCCCTGGGTGGGTTGCAGAGGTGTGTGCAGCATCCCAGCTCCTCTTAACTCAGGCAACACCAGGGCTGCAGCTGCCTGCATAAAACACAGCTTTGCATGGCTTGCAGAGGAGCTTTGGTTCCCCATCACACCATGATTTTCTCGTAGGATTCTTTGTTTTAAGACTGGATGGAGAGTTTTGGGTAGTGTAGCAAACTATACTATAGCTTAGTTTGCTAAAGAAAAAAAATACAGCCTGTGGGTTAATGAAACTTTCAATCCTTGTGAGAGCCTCTGGCAGTGCATAGTTAAAGTGCTTAATGCAGCCTTTGGAAGCAGAGCTCTGCTGGGCAGCACTTGCTGGGCTGATTCTCAAGTCCTGACCTTACAGCATTCTTCCATCCTTCTACTCCCTTCCAGAATTTCCTGTGCTCTTTCACCCCTTCCCTGGACCTCAGTGACCTTTGCTGATGCTTTATTCTTCATTTCACACCCTTGTGTTCATCAGAGGCTCCTGTAGGCACTGGAGTTTAAACTTTACCAGAGCTGGAACTTTCTGGAGTGCTCTCCCATTTACCTGGATCTCCTACCGGTGGGTTAATTCTTTATTATACATTTTTAAACACACTGGGGACTTTTTACAAGACTCAGTCACAGAATTTTTGAACTCTTCAGCATTCAAGGGCACTGACATGGGTGATGCTGTTCCATTATACTCCTGAAATGAGTCTGCTCTCTGAAGAGCTGTTCCCAAGTACACTGTGGCTCTTGGGGTCAATGTGAGAACCCATTTATCCCCTTAAAACTCTGTGGATGATTTTCAGGGGCATTCAGCTCCTCTGGGAGTTATGGTCACAGTGCCTTGGATGTATAATGAGGTTTTTCTAACAGTATCACTGTCTTTCTGAGTGCCTTTAATATTCTTTTTTTGTTTGATATGAGCCATTTGGGCTTTGTGCCTCATTTCAGCTGATTGATGGCTTAGCTGATAAATTGTGTGTGATTTTTTTTTTGTTTGTAACATTTATCTGTGAACTATAGAAAAACTCTTCTGAGTCAATTTTATAATCAGGATGAAGTAGATTTGATGTCTCTTGACAAGACATCCAGGATGGGAAAATCAGCAGGAGTCCTCCTAATTTTTTCATGCCTATACACAGGAATCATAAAAGTGGTATAAAATGCAATAATGGGCTTGTAAAAGCCAACTGTTCAGTTCCCTGGATTTACAGGAGAAACCTGAATATTCTTCAGTTCACTGGGATGTGAAATAACAGTCAAGTTGTGGGGACCTGGCTGGTGATCTGATCAAACACTGCCCAACTTCCAGGCAGGAACATCACCAGGGGATACAGAACCTTCCATGGACCCAACGTGCTCAAGGTGGGCTGGGAAACAACTCGGCGGTTAAACCTGAGGACAGGGGTCAGTTAGTCCAGGAGAATGGGAAATTTTTGGTGATTTACCATGGAATGGTTTGGGTTGGGAGGGACCTCTAAAGCCCATCCAGTCCCACCCCCTGCCATGGGCTAGCCACTTACACTAGCCCAGGTTGCTCCAAGTCCCGTCCAACGTGGCCTTAGACACTTCCAGGGATGGGGCAGCCACAGCTTCTCTGGGCAACCTGTGCCAGGGCCTCACCACCCTCACAGGGAAGGAATTTTTTCCCAATATCCCATCTATCCCTGCCCTGTGGCAGTGTGAGGCCATTCCCCCTTGTCCTGTCCCTCCAGAACCTTGTCCCAGGTCCCTCTCCAGCTCTCTTGGAGCCCCTTCGAGCCCCTTCCAGTGTCTAAAGGTCTCCCAGAGCCTTCTCTTCTCCAGGCTGAACAATCCAAATTTTACCTACAAGCCTTGAGCTTGGAATTTTGGGAAAACCAGAATTAAATCCAAACTGTTCCGTTGGAGTTGTACTCCACTTACAAGTTCAAAAACAAGTTAGAAATATTTAATACTGTCTATAACATTATTCCAAGTATATTTTTTCGTATCTTGGCCTATATCCATTTTAATTGATAGAGAGGCTCTTTCCATCTGGTCCCATCTCAGTGTTAGGCACCACCAGATGCTGGGAGGAAAAAAGATCCCTGTGCCATCCTGACACTGACAAATTGAGCCCTTTTATTTGCTGGACTTTCAGTGTAAGACCTGCCTGACGTTTCCATGAAGGAATGTACTGGCTTCAATGTCTTCCTCTAAAAAGGATTTGGAAGAAGGAGCTCCCTGCAGGCAAATTCCCCATCCCTGAGCAGCACCTGCCACTGGGGGAGGAGGAGACTCTTCCCCTGCACAAAAGCACCACCTAAACCTCTTTACATTCATAAATATGCCCCACATTTATTTATGTCTTAGTTTGATGTGCTATGAAAGCTCACTGAGTGTTGAAAATACAGGGGTTTATTTTTTTTTTTCAGCTGTAATTACATCAACTCCACAATGTTTTCACATCAGAGGGATCTTCTTTTCTTTCAACCTGGGGAAGTAAAACCATCCTTGGCTTCAAGCTGTTCCACAGCTGAGAATGAGAGTGCTCTTAGCCTTAATGAATGCTAACAAGCACCTACAGCTGCTTGAGATTTCCAAGAGAGGAAAATCTCACAGACTAAATCCTCCTTCAAGATGCTTTATGACTTTCACATGAACATATTTGCCTTGAAATTCATCTTGGGCACCACTCCATGTACACAAAGTATGTTTGTCTATACTATTTTTGCTTTCAGAATCACCAGAGAATATTTTAACCGTGAAGAGGGTTCCTACATCCTTTCCAGTGTGTGGTTGGCACTTCTGAGCTTCCTAGAGGAAAAAAAAAAAAAAGTTGCTCTTTAAATTAGTTTTGGACACATGTAATAAATCAATATAAATGATGAAATACAACTCTGGGCTTTATTCTTATAAGTCCATGCCAAAGAACATTTCTTGGAATAAGTGATGACAACTTCTTTAGAGAAAAGAGGGATGAAGAGTATAATTTACAGAAGGTGTCAGGCTTCTGTTCCCTAACTCTCCTTTATTGAGGAAAACCAGAAAGTTCTACCCTGTTCAGGTCCTTTCTGTACCTGACTGTATTTACCTTCTGCACCCCCTTTGATTAAGGACTTTGATACTCTCCTGTATCATCCTCTCAGCCTCACCAGTGCTGCTCAGCAATAAACTGCCTAAAAGCATTTTCAACTTGCACATCTTTAAAAAATGGCTGAATAGTCACCCCAGAATCCAACAAAAGCTCCAGACCCTTTTCAGTAACCTCTTTCTTTGGTTTCAGTAGTGGAAATTTATTTCCAGATTGAAAGTACTCACCCTCTGGGTGCTGAAAAATAATTTGAACGTGCCCTCGCTTGCAGGATCCTTTCCCATCTGTGGGCATATTTCATTAATTATCTCATATTAAACTCAGAGGTGCCATTAAAATCTAATGTACTGCACAACATTTTGGCTGTGCAGGGAGCACTGGGATAGTTGTAACAGAAGTGACCTGAAATAGCATTTAAAACTTCACTGGCCTGTCCATTTAAATGTGGGTTTGAACGATTCCCCTTTGTGATGTTTTCTCTCCTGTGCGAAGTTTCGTTTCCACAGAACTGCTGGAAAAATAAACCGGCTTTATTTCCAATTCCAGGAACTCTGGGCACTTGAGCAGGTCTTAATTTATAAGGCCAGGACTGAGGGATGAGGAGTCAGGGGAGAGAGGGGGATGAGTAACTACCAAGATGGTATCAGCGAGCAAAGTTTAGGGCTGAGAGATGGGGCCCTCTCACCTTCTCATATTCATGAATGACAAATGAAGATGGATTATCATGGATTATCAGTTCTCTTCCTTCTATAGCTTTATTACATCTAACATGCCATGCCTGGAAAATAGCAATTTATGGGCTGAGAAACTTCATAAGTTAAACTGCTCCTTGAGAGGTGTTTTCCAAGTTGCTCCAGCTTTACAGACACCACAGGTTTGCTCCTGTCGGCCCTTCAGTGTTGTTTCTCTTTGGTTTTCTTGGGGATTTAACAGCAGCATCAAAGCCAACACATAACTTGTGGTGTACAGCACGGCCCTTCTCATTTATCCTCTTTTGCTGTTGTTTCCTCCCTGCAGATAGACTGTGAAATCTGATAAATATATGGGTCTGTTCTCAAAAGCTTGTTTTGTAAACTCAGGTGGTAAAACATCCATTTAAAACACTGTGTGAAGGCTGCACCCTTCACACTGGCCCAGGAAAGTGTCACATCCCTTGGACTGTGACATAAAAACCCCTAACCCAGTTACCTGGGTGGGGTGTGTTGAGGGACGGATAAGGATCTGCTGCTTCACACAGTTCATAGAGTCCCAGAATGGTTTGGGCTGGAAGGGACCTTAAAAATCATCCAGTCCCACCCCCTGCCACGGGCACGGACACCTTCCACTGTCCCAGGTTGCTCCAAGCCCCGTCCAACCTGGCCTTGGACACTTCCAGGGATCCAGGGGCAGCCACAGCTTCTCTGGGCAACCTGTAAAATGCAACAACCCTCAGGGTACACAGCACTTTGACACCACCTCCCAAAGCTGTTGGGACATCTTGCAGACAAGGTTTACTAGGGCAGCTTGATGAGCCACAACTGCTCTCGGTGCGTAGAACCTCCGTTGGGCTTGGTCTTGCCACGATCCTCTAATTAAATAGGTCTTTTTTGTGTAGTTTCAGTGCATTTATAATGCAACAGTGAACTAGATCTCATAGTAAGTGAGTTTATATATAAATATTAGTGAGGATCTTGACCACGGTTAATATGAAATGTTTATAACTTGGTTCATGTGTTTCTTAAGAATGGTACTATTTTCACTTAGGACAAGGAGAAATGGCTTCAAGTCGCACCAGGGAAGGTTCAAACTGGATATTAGGCAGAATTCATGCACTGAAGAAGTGGTTAAACATTGAAACAAGCTCCTCAGGGCAGTGGTGGAGTCCCCATCCCTGGAAGAGTTAAAAAACCAGTGGATGTGGCATTTCATGATGTGGTTTAGTGGGTATGGTGGGATTTGGTCAGAGGTTGGACTTGATCATCTTGGAGGCCTTTTCCAACCTCAATGATTCTCTGTGATAACTGACTTATTAATTACTGTGTTTAAGCACTTGTGGGTTTTTTATTCAGCAGTGTATCATTATTGCAGCAACAATCTGAGGTGGTGCAAATGCAAAGGTGTCTATTCTCAGTATTTTTATATTAGTTCAATTTAGGTAGCATTGGATTTGTTTTGATTTTGTTTACTTCTCCCCAAAAGCTGCAAAAGTACCTGGAGAACTTCACAGTTGAAGCAAAAATTGCTCTTGGCTCTGTCTAATCCCTGTTATCTTCTCTTTAAATGGAGGTGGGGAAAGGAAGCTGAGATTAGTGGGGATATTTTGATCCCCATCTGTTTCCCCTTAGAGGATAAACATGAAGGATTCCCATTTTTGTCATGTTAATTTGTTCACAAGTCAATCCAAATCCCCCTCAAGTCAATGAAAGTTCCTGTTGTCTCCTATTTCCCCTTACTTTCCGTAAAACTGGAAGAACTGTTATTCCCAAGACGGGAAGATACAGCAGGAAAGCAAGTTTTCAGTGACTGTGCTGGACGTGCTTCTGCTGGAAAGAGTCAAAAATCATGGAAAACCCTGGGAAGAGGCTTCAAAAGTCAGAATAAAATTCTGGGAAGTGACTAATTGAGCTACTGCAAAGTTAGGGATCATGTCAGGGCAGGAGGTTCCCACCTGGGCATTAGAGATGTGCCTACTCTGTGTCATCCCTGTGTCATCACTCTGTTTTGCCAATTTGTTCAGTTGCCAGAGCAAATTTATCTTTCTTTTTTTATTGATGGGTTGGATCGTGGAATCTTTGAAAAGTTCGTTTGTTGCCTTAGTAACAAATTTGAAGTTGTCTTTTTCTTGCACTGAACATGTGCTGACAGAAGGAATTTTCTTCTTGACTTGCTCCAGCACAGGTTGTTGAAGTACTTCCTGCACAAAACAGTGGTGTGCAGAGACCACCAGAATTTGCATATATGATCCAGCTGTGATTATTTGGCACTTTATATGAAATGTTTTTCTTCTCCTTGCCCTGACATTTCACATATGAAACCCTCAGATCCATGAGGGGGCCAGGGGCAGATGTTGTCCAGGCTGGACCCCAAAGTCCTCAGGAAACCAAGCTGTGGTTTTATTATAATTAATATTTCTCTTTGAAGTTCCTGTACTTAGGATACCATCCATCTTCCACTGGTTTTACTGGCACTGGCAGCTTCCTTGGGCACATCAGGGCATTGATGCATCACCCTGTTTTCCAAAAGTCTGGGATCACTTCCCATCATCTCAGTTCCTCTTCACTGAGTGACACCTGTCTTCTCAAATAGTCCCATTTAGCAGACGGGACATGAATTTGAGCCTTAAGATGTGAAAACACACACGAAAGTAGCCAAAATAACCTGGACTTTTTTTGGTGGCCACTGCAGGATCTCCAACACAGGGGAAGGCCCCTCAGCAGAAGCCGAGAATCTTAAATATAACAAAGTTTTCCTGTAAAGTCCCCTTTCATAAATGATGGTTTTTACTGTTCCTTTAAGTATATTTTCCATATGGCATCAGAAGTATGTATACATATATATTATATATGACAGATGATCATAAGGAAAATCTATCAGATGAATCCTAGCACTGGTCAGAAACTTCAGAAACATAGAAAAAAGACTTTGGAAACATGGGATGAAGACTTTTTTTTTTTTTTTTTTTAATCCACTGTGTATCTGTATCTTCCCAGATTGATGTTTATTATTGAATGAAGTTCACTTTTAATTACATACAGTTTTCTTCTGTGCTGCTGATTCTAAGAATTGCTCTTTGTCCTGAAAGCTTAAATCTGAATATTCTAATGCTCACTGTGTCTGATGCTTATTCTGAGGCTTTAGTAAGTGGAAATAGATGGAAACTGCTTCTTATTGTTATTAATCTCCACAATCACCCTGTATTTTCCTAGGATTTCTTTCTATCAAAAGTCTTTCTATCAAAGTCTTGGATACCCCTCTCATGGTCACTGATACAATCACTCTTTCTTATGTCCGGGGGATAATTAATCATGTTAGTAAAGTAATTTTGAGTGACACCATTCTATTCTTACTTGATGTTTTTATTGATACCCTACTGATCAAGAAATATAAGTGAACGTTGCCTCGGTTACCTTTGCAAAAAACAGCATTTTTATATTTATCTGTCACACTGGGACTGTATAAAATCCCATTTTTCTCTTTGAAACTGTATTTCCAACCATTATTAACCAATAGCATTGGTAGCTCTGATTAAGTGGCTTCGAAAATCTTGTAGCCTCCCATGCCTCTGGTTTTCGGTTGGGTTTTTTTGTTTCTTTGATGGTTTGGTTTTTTATGGTTTGGGTTTTTGTTTTGTTGGAAATTTGCCCCTTTTAATACCGGGAATTAACCAAAAACCCTTTTCCAGTGTATGTACAATCAACCCACCACTCTGCTGTACCCCCTGTGCTCATTTCCAGGGCACCCACAGACTTGGGGTGTCAATTAGAGCCTTAAAATTAATGGATTGCTTCGGTTATGTTTTTAATTTGTTTGGCTTTTTGGTTTTCTTTTTTTCCTGCGTCTCGAAAAAAGGAGGAGAAACAGAACATTTCTTTGCACGTGGAGTTAGGACAGGTCTCCCTGTCCCTCCCCCTCTGTGTCTCTGTCCCATTCACAGGAAAATAAAGCAGAAAAGCAGAGCCAAGGCTGGCAGGGAATCCTAGGAAGGAGCCTGCTGCCCTCTCATGGCTCCCGAGGCAAACAGCCTCAGGAAAATGGGAGTTAACACCTGAGAGGATCCCCCCTTATTTTCCTAGAAAAATTCTTCTTTAGCCACAGGAGCAGAACCCAGATGTTCACCTGAACAGGAAGGGATAACTCAGTGTCCTGAATTATTGCAGCAAATGCTGTTTTGTGGGGGTTTATTTCATTATTTCTCGTTCTTCCAAGAGGTTTTGATGTGGTTTGGCACCTGCTTCTCCAGTAGGGGCCCCTCTAATGCCTGGAGTTCATGGCCCTGAGAGAACTGGGTGATTCAGGATTGTTTGTGTGTCCAAGGCAGGGTTGGGTGGGACTTGGACCACCCTGGTCTGTGATGATGAGATAAAAAGGTCACTTATCAGGCAAGTGGCTTCCATGGCTTTGGGAGCACCTTTTCCAAGTTAAATTACAAAATAGAAGAGCTCTGGAACTACCCATCTCCTGAGGAGAGAGGAGGTGGACCAGGAGCCACCCAGGACAGGGCTGGCCCTGACAGGCAAATATTTGGGATGGACAACAGGAAGCAAAGTCCAGGTATCTGTTGGCTGAATTGAAAGCTCAGAAGGGATTGTGCATCAGGAAATAAAAAAAAGAGGAAAACACTAAAAAAGAAAGGATTCAACCTAATCCAACCTTGCATTAGGTTTTAGGATATCAAAAAGGAATTGGGCTGGCTCTTGCCAACCAGGCAGCCTTTGGAATGAATGGAGCTGTGTTGAGTGCACTTATCCTCCTAATGAGGACAAATTCTGGCAGTTTCCCCTCAGGTGAAAAGGGAAAAGCTTGCACTGTCAGCCTGATGCACTCCTGAAAGAAAAATCAAGCTCTCATCTTATCTAAACCCAGGGTAATTTTACACATTCATCACTTGCCAGTAGCTGAGCGTTGCTTTTCAGCAGGAGCTGTGTCTGAGCAGGTCAAGGGAAGGATCCTGGCTGAAAGATGAATCCCTGCTCCAACATCAGATTCCAGCTCCCAGCTCAGTGGGGCCAAGGCAGGGTGTGACCAACGTGCTCCTTGCCTTGTGCCCCAGGTCTGAAGGTGGCTCGGAAATGCCAAAAACTGAGCTTGAGTGGAGAGGAACAAGAGGTGGATTATCCAGCAGGGAAAACAGTGGCTCCCATCTGCTCCCCTCTCTTCCTTCTTTTTCTCCCCAGAGGAAAAATCCAAGGCAGTCCCTTACTCCCAATCCATGCTGACATATCCACAGTGGTTACTCTGACTAAATAAGTAACTCATTTTTCTCTGGCTAAATAAGTCACTTGAATGCTTCTACGGTCACTATTGAACTACAGGTTTTTAAATAATCAAACATAACATGAACTTGATAACACATTCTCACTTTGCTTTCTGTGGGGGGATAGGACAAGGGGGCATGGTTTTAAACTAAATAGGAGAGATTTAAGCTAATCAGGAAGAAATCCTCCCCTGTGAGGGTGGTGAGGCCCTGGCACAGGCTGCCCAGAGAAGCTGTGGCTGCCCCATCTCTGGAAGTGTCCAAGGCTGGGCTGGACGGGGCTTGAAGCAACCTGGGCTAGTGGAAGGTGTCCCTGCCCAGGGCAGGGGGGCGGAACGAGATGAGCTTTAAGGTCCCTTCCAGACCAAACCATTCTGTGATTCTTTTAATGCAAGATCTGTTTTAGCTTTATGGTTCACTCTAGAAGTTTCACGCTGGATAAAAGTTACACCAAATGCAGAAACAGTAGAAATGCAGAATTAAGGCAGCTTTTCCTTTGAAACCACAGAAGATCCTCAATACCCAGTCAATTATCAGTCACCTTAATGTTTAGCAGCAGCTGAAAACATTTCATAAGACGCATTGCAAACCTCACAGCAGGCAAATGCAATAATTTCTGATGTAGGCACAGCTACTTGACAGCACAGCAGAGGCTGCTTAACTTCACAATTACAGAAAAAAGAGCCAGTGCAGCTTTGCTGTTACCCACAGGCAAAGAGACTCAGTCAATAAAACCAATCCCTGTCCCCCAGGAGCAATTCTGCTAAAGAGTCATCCAGCTCTTGCTATTTAAAAATCTCAGCTGGTAGGAGAACTGCCAGAATTAACAATCAATGTTCTAAATCAAGCACAGGATCGCCAACATGGTAATGATTTTTACTATGGAGAATTAAAAATAAATATTCCCCTTGCAGCCCCGAGGCAGGTTTGGGTGGTGGGTGAAAGGGAGGAGAGCCTGAAACCAGGACGACCAGGAAAATATTTCATAAAATCCCAGAATGGTTTGGGTTGGAAGGGACCTTAAAGCCCATCTCGTTCCACCCTCCTGCCATGGGGAGGGACACCTTCCACTATTCCAGTTTATTCAAAGTCCCATTCAAACTGGATGGAGATGCAAAATCCAGAGGCATCAGGAAGCCAAAGGTGAGATGGACATGTAACTCTTCCAGCAAGTCAACCCCTTACTCCTTTGTTGTCTACAGGGGATTTCTTACATTTCAGTTCATATTTAATACTTACAAAACTTTCAGGGTCTTTCTGCATAGATTTGGTTGGAAGTGACCTTAAAGCTCATCCCGTTCCACCCCCTGCCGTGGGCAGGGACACCTTCCACTAGCCCAGGTTGCTCCAAGCCCCGTCCAACCTGGCCTTGGACACTTCCAGGGATGGAGCAGCCACAGCTTCCTCTGGGTGACCTATAAATTATAGCACCCCCCGCTGCACACAGCGCTTCGCTGCGACTTTGCAGGGCTGGCGGGGCATCTCAGGGAAATGCGGGGTGAAAAGCTGGTGATGACGGTTCTGTGTGTTCCCTTCTCCCCACGGGCTCCCCCCGCCGAGGTTGGGTGAGTTCAGCCGTGCAGGGACGTGCAGACCCTCCTGGGGGCACCACGGCGAGCTCTCGCCTTCCTCCGCCTCATCCCCCCCGCCCGCCTTCCCCACCTCCGTCAGCAGCATCTGCCACGCTGACACCCTGGCACAGGGAAAAGGGGGGTGGCACAGGGCTGAGAGGATCGTTCTGAGCTTGAGAAGGGAAATCCCACCCTTAATCTGAAGTAAAACATTCAGACAGGCAATCTCAAGGCAGCCTCGTTAGTCACTTACGACTTCAACCCCTATTTAAATTAGATTTTTTTTTTTTAGTGTTGTGATGACTTTGATCTGTAGTTCACATCAAAGCAGTGGAGTTCTTGTTACCCAGTGACTCTCCAGTGCCCCCACACCTCCCAGCTGCAAATAACTGCAGGCAAACAGGAGCCCTCCAGGCTGATTTTTAACAGAGCCACGCGCTTCAAGCAGTCACCCAAAAGTAGGATTTATTTTGTTTTTCGGCTCTTTCATAGATATTGGTGCTTCAGTGCAACAGAAATTCCCAGGCAGTGGTACACCACTGCTTTCCAAAGCAGGAATTCTTGCTCCTCCGGCGTTTCGACTTCATTTCTCCGTGAGGGCTGCTCTGAGTGTCAGTGTGCTGTGAGATGGATGCTGGCTGGGCCCAACAGTGACAGCTGAACGCTGAAACCGTGTGAAAATTTTTGCAGCCAAAGCAAAACTGGCAAATGTCTGTGGCTTTTTGCCACTGCAGCACCCAACTGTTTCACTGCCATGTTTACAGCTCTCACGGGCAGTGCTCTGTCAGCACTGCAGGGCAGGTGACATCCCTGGCTTTGCTGACCTCAAGTCTTAGAAACCCTCTTTTATTTCTGTTTTTTCCCTCCTATTCTGCCCTCGTCACCCTTTCAGCCAAGTGCATAAGCAGGATGGAAAATCCCCCTGCTTTGATAGAGCACAGCTGCACAAAGTGTTGCGTGCTTTCATCTTGAAACTTTATTTTTTGAGATAAATAGTGAGAAGTCACCTCTTGTATCTTCTCATCCCCTCTTCAAAATGCTTTTTCATCTCCACGAGCATCTCTGGTATCACAGGACAGATACCGAGCACTGCTGTGAAAATCATAATATGAAGGAAAATGAGCCTTTTATTTCCTTTTTAAAGGAACAAAACCAGCTCTCCTGGGTGAAGAGGCGAGGGGCAAAGGAGCAGAAGGTACTGGCCAGTTTTGCACAGTGAACTTCTCCTGGGACACGTGCTCCAAGCATGGTTGTGCACTGTGACATCTGTCCCAAGGTCACATTCATCTGCTCCCTGTCCCCTGAGGGAACAGGAAGGGAGATCCCTCACTTCTGTGCAGTTCTATAGTTGTCTGTCTTTATGTGAGTATCAAATACTAAATAAACCAGGCATGGGGATGGTCCTGGCTGTAAATAGTCACTAATAAACCCCCTTGTTGGCATGCTGTGTCAGGGCAAGGTGACAGCCTGGGTCATGTGTAGGTGAGGGGACAGGCACACCTGCCCAAGGTGTGGCTTTGCCCTTTGCTTTTGGCAGGAATCAAAGGTCTGTAAACAGCCAGAAACAGGATTTTCCTAATGTTCCTACAAATTAATAACTTGTTGACATTAGACTCCTGTGCTGTCACAGAATTACAGAATTGTTTAGGTTGGAACAGCCCTCCAACCGTTCCCCCAGCACTGCCAAGGCCACCACTAACCCCAGGTCCCCAAGTGCCACATCCACACGGCTTTTAAATCCTTCCAGGGATGGAGAATCCACCACTGTCCTCTGTGGGCTTTGTCCACAAGTGCTCACACTCCTGCCTAGAGACAGAAGCCTCTCCAACTCCCTGTGGTCACCTGGGCAGTTCCACAGGGACCTGCAGGAGAAGATCCTTGAGTAGAGAAAGGACAAAATGAAGCACCAACACCTTAGTGACAGTTTCTCATCATCCCAAGGGATGTTTTTTGGCCCCTTGAGATCCCAAATCACAGACACAACTGAAACACTGTCTCTGATCTTCCTGTTCAGACCCAAAGGGTGAAGCAGAAGGCAGCTAACACCAAAATAGACCGTTGTGTCTTCAAACCAATTTGTTAATTGAACTGCACACACAGTTCAGTTTGAAAGGAAATTAGTTGTCCACATTAAATAGTCATTTTCCTTTGCACCCTCTTTTCTGTGGTGTCCTTAAAACAGAATGACATCTTTTGGTGCATTTTCAATGGGTCTTTCCTGCTCCTTCTTCTTCGAATATCTTGCATGGTCATAGAAATATATGATGATGAGAGAGGCAATGTTCAGGAAAAGGATGGGCAGCATGATCCAGTAGGAATATCCATAACTGTGCTCAGATTTGATGTGACTCTGCAGAGAGGTGGAACATCCATGGGCCAGTTCTTCAGACAGGCTGTGTGCTTCTATGTTCACAGGGAAAAGTATCATGGCTATAAGTACGAGGGTTCCTAGAAGACAGAAATACAGATAGTAGAGGTGAGACCATAGTGATATTTATATAGCTGTTTGTAAAGAGTCTACTTAAATTGGTTGAATACCTGCACTGGGACAAAATATTTTTCATTAGTAAATGATAAGGGCATTTATAGAATTTTTGTGCCACCTACTAATATCTGCCAGGTGTTTTGAAATAGGCAACGATACCATCTTCTAAAATGACTGGGTCCTCACTGATTATTCTTAGACCAGGCCATTTAATTTAACTTTTTTTTACTGAATTCAGTGCTGATGAGTATGATGTATTCATAGACTGTCTATCTGATACGACCCCAAATCCATGGGGTGGGCAGTATCACAGCTGGATAAAACCTGGTCTGGATTCAGGGTTGGCCCAGCTCTGCTCAAGAGCTTAAATTTAGAGACCTCATGTTCTCTCCAACTCAAATTATTTGATGACTCTGTTATGAGTCAAAATTGAATGTCTTCTTATATCTGTATCTATTTCTTACAGCCTTCCAAGTGTAAAAGAAGTTCAGTTACTTTGACATTTAGCTAAATAATATTTTTACATCCCTGCTTTCGTTGTGCTAACGGAGGTGCAGTCTCTCAACACTGGTGGAAATAGCTCCATTCCTTTCCTCCAGGTACATCATCCTAAACAAGTTCAGGCTGAAACAGGTTCAATTTTTTTTTTTTTTTTTTTTCAGGAGGACTTTCAGGCCACCTGGTAAGAGAATTAGGAACCTCCAAGATAAGCTCCCACAGCAAATGATGAGTGAGTGTTCACAAAAATACACCCACAGCAAAATAGGCTTCCAGGTCACAGCACTCACAGGGCTGTAAAAAGGAAGCACAACCCTCAGCCAGCACGGGGGTTTATTTTCTCACCAATATTTATTTTGGCAACTCCATGGTCCTTTCATTTCAGGTCAGAGCTTGCAGGTTCAGGGTGCTCAGGAAAGGAACAACCTCCTCATGTGCTGAGACAATGATCTGCTTGTCTCAAAAGTGAACAATTGTCTGATTTAGGCATTTGTTCACTTTCCTTACTGCATTTCACAGGTGTTTCTGCACCTATCTTTATATGATGTGTTAAAAAAGGGGAAGTTTCATACCCCCACCTGTGCTTGCTATGATTAAAACTAAATTTATCTATCTAATTCCCTTTTTGCCAAGGTCTGATTTTGGTGATGGTGCTGCTGGGGACACACTTCCCTCCCAGCTTCAGACCTGAAGAGCTTCTGAAGGGTAAAATGCTCTTGTTGAAGTACCCCATAATCAGATGTCTTAAAAGGAAATTATTCAAGTGCAAACCTATTATTAGAGGAACACACAATCCTCTCGAGACAAATTGAGTGTGAGAGCTGGAGTCATTGCCAGCTCATGACCAGGAGGGCAGGAGGGTGTGTTGGGAGCAGCCAAGCAGGTGAACCTGGGGTTGCACCTTCAGGGAGCCCTTTGTCAGGGTTCAGGCTCTAATGACTCATTGTCTCTACCTTTTTTTTTTTTTTTTTTTTTATGCTTAGGGAATGTTAAAACTTACTTTGATCTGTGAAAGTGTTTTTTTTAGAGAAGGAAGGTAAAGCTTGACATGGCTCGGCCCTTCTAACTGCTGCTCCCCATATATACTATTTTATAAATGTAATTTTACTACCATACAGTACAATTTTACTGGGACTTAAAAGGTCTTCTGTGTCGCAGAAGACACAGTTTAAAACTAAACCTACTGAACAAAAGGCTTTTCCAAATGTTTCCTTTCCAGATATATATTTCTTAATCTTGGAATCAAGTTATTCATCCAAGATGGGATGGGGTGGGGTGGGATGGGATGTGTTACTCACCACATATGGAATTCCAGGTGTAGACTCCAATGGGTCCCAGAAATGTCTGGTAGGGATTGCTGACAGCATTGGTGCAGGTAAATCCAGAGCTCAGAAGGGAAGTCAGTAAACTGAGAACCAGAATCACAATAATGGCAACGTTGGTGCTTTTTGTCTTGGTGCTGCTCAGGGAATCTGCAACTGAAACACAGGGGCTCAGCATGGAGAAGGGACAGGAGGAGAGCACACGGCCTCACTTGTGCCAGGGGAGGTTTAGATTGGATATTAGGGAAAATTTTTTCACTGGAAAGGGTGGTCAGGCACTGGAAAAGGCTGCCAGGGCAGTGGTGGAGCCCCCATCCCTGGAAGTGTTCAAGGGACATGTGGATGTGGCACTGGGGGACATGGGTTAGTGGTGCTGGGTTAAAGGTTGGGCTTAATGTTCTTAGAGGTGTTTTCCGATCTTAATGATTCTATGATAGTCAGCCTTCCCCTCGTGGTCTGGTGGACTCTGACAAGTTTATGACTTACTGATGTGGCTGTAGTGAAAAGCTGACAAACAGAGACTTGACTGATCTGTAGAGATCAGGATGTAAAGGAACAGCAGGTTTGAGCACAGCACATGAGCCCAAACCCCACATGGGGTGACGGTACACAGGGCTGAAAAAAGTGCATGTCTGCTACTCCTGCAGGCACAAAACCCTCCTGGGCGTTGGCTGGGTAGGAAACTTCTCTTCCTTAATCCTTCTGTAAAAATTCCCTCTTGACGTGGCCAGACAGAAATTTTGTGCTTAAACTAGGCCAGAAAACCAGGTGTTCCTCTGCCCATGTCTGGTAAATTCCATAATTATTTAAAACTGCTCCAATTGTAGGTTATTCTCTCTTAGTATAGCATCAGTTTCCCTCCCATGGAATAAATTTGACAAGAGGAACAGCTTCTAAGGGAATAAAACTCTCTCAGGTGGATTTGCAGGAATGATGTAGCTAAGCATGGTCATACATGGACAGGTGAGGAGGGCTGAGCTCACATCCTGACTGGATTTGTCTCCATGCCTTGCAAAAAAAATTGGTGGAGGCAGTACTTGTTCCCTTCTTTTAAAAGAAAGGAGCAACTCCTACTTTGGAGATGTAAGTGGATGCCTTGAGACTCCTGACCCCACAGCTCATCATCAGATCTGCTGCACCATCTCTCCTTAACTGCAGCTTCAGCGTGGTGATGTTCCTTTTCCCACTTCCCGTTCTCTTTCACCCCTAAATCCACTGAATTTTAGGATTAATTCCTTGTGGATGTAGTTTTTGCAACGAGCTGGGGCAACGTGTTCAGGGGTGAAAATCCCTCCCTGCTGCTCCCACCCTGAGCTGAGCAGTTCTGAACTACTCAGAGTGAGTAACTCAAAACACAATTCCTTGGATTTTGCTTGGCTTGGGCTTTTAAATTAAGAGCCCTGCTCACAGGCACTGTTTCTGTAAAGGAGGGAAGATGAGAGAAATACAAATCTGGGGTATTTTTTTCATTATTTTGATGTGATTAAGATTTCAGTGTGAGCTCAAACACCCCGTGTGCATTATATCTCTAAGCCTACACCGGCTTAAAGTGACAACTACAGCAGCCAGGCTTGTTCAAAATTAAGAGCAGGGAGTACATTTGCTGGCCACTGATCCTGCTGCCTGTGTGGTGCTTGTGCCTGGTGTCCAAGGAATGACTGGACGTGGCACTCAGTGCCCTGGGCTGGGTGACAAGGTGGGGATCGGGCACAGGGTGGACTCCATGGGCTGGGAGGGCTTTTCCAACCTCAGGGATTCTGTGGCTGAGTATATGGAGTGTTGTGGCTCCCACAGGGCTGAGCTTTGTGGTCACAAGGTCTCCACCTTGAGATCAGATCCTGGCCCCTCTCCCTTTTGCCCCAGCTGGTTACAGTTGATACACACAGCCCATTGTCCTCCGTCGTTTCTGGAGCTGCAGGAGTGTCTGGCCATATGTTCGTGGCACATGTTCAACCCCTCCAGGACTGCCATCAATTTTATTGATTTTTTTTTTTTTTTTTTGCCTCAATCCTTCCAGGCATTCCATAGGCTGCTGATAATAAGAGACACAATATCCTCCAAGTGTAATTGCAGTATAGCTGTGTTGAGATGTATTATTTTCCTCTTTTCAATTTAAGGACTGAAAAGGCGACTGTAATGTGCCTGTGGCTGCCTGATGTTGTAACAAATACAATGACAATGTTTTCCAGCTCTATTCAAATGGGTGTTGTGATAGACAGACATGTGTAGGAAAATTCCCCTTCTATTCTGCTTTTAGCACAAAGCCATTACTGCAAAGTGTTCTCAGGTAGCGCCTAAATGGGAGGAATTATGGCAGGAAAAAAACATACTAAAAACCCCATAAAGAGAAATAAACATAATAAAAAGAAAAGCTATTGGGAAGAAATGAAAAGGAGAACTTCTCTTTCATTTTATGTAATAGTGCAGGTAGAAGTTAATGTCTGTTTGAGGTAAGGATGTGTTATGGAAATCAGTTGTAAATGCAGGCAATTTTCCTAGAAGAACAGGAAAGAAGGGCATCCAGGGGCTATCACTCAATTAAATGGAGGTGAGCACGCTGCTGGTTGTACCTGCAGTCAGGCTGAAGCAGCCTGGGCATCACCTCTGATGTATTTCTTGCACAAGATGTAAGTCTGGAGCCAAATCAGCCAGGCTTGTGTAATTTCCCTCTGGCAGCCTCACTTAATTTTATCACTCAGAACATCTCCAGGATTGACTGGCTACACCTACTGCAGCCCCTAATTGATCTTGTTTATCTCTGGCAGTGATCAGCAGTTTAGGGGATGTCATTTTATCAGACTTCAGCTGTTGTAACAGCACAAGGCTAAAGGGTTTAAAGAAAATGTTGTTTTCATGGCAGCAGATTTTTTTTTCCCCTAAATAAAGCAGTCTGTGCAAACTGAAGGAGCTGATCTATTTGAGTGGGGTCAACAGTAACCTGCAGCATCTGTGTAAAATAACCTCATTCTACAATGGAAACAGAGGGGTTTGCCTTGCCCAGATCTCTTCTTATTTTCCTGTATCTTTTGGAGGTTTTTTTGTTTTGGTTTGGGTTTTTTTTGTTGGTTGTTTGTTTGTTTTTATGTGTGGGGGTTTTTTGTTTGTTTCGTCTTTTTTTCTTTTTTTTCCATCCTTAATTCCTACATATTTGGATAGAATTTCCCAAACTTCTACTGACCTGAGTCAGCTTTCCAAGCAGTGCTGATCTGGCAGCTTTTGTGAGCTCTCTGATCACTTACGCCACATAAAGAATTTTTCACTAAAAAAAACCCAAACAAACAAACAAAAAAAAAAACCCAAGTAGAGTTCAGCTGAGCTTCCTGGTTTTCAGGAGATCCCATAGCACACCTGGAAAGTGATTTTCAGGCATTTGTCATGTCATTTAAAAGCTGGAAAGTGAATTGATTCCTCTCTGCTAACAGCAAATTTCGAAGGCTTCCTCGTGTGCTGTTGGCCTCGCTGGCTGCAAATAGTTGGATAAATCCTGACGTTCCAGGGCTCTCTGGGTGTGCCTCTTCCTGGGCCTTGCTCAACTTCTACGTGGGCACAAGCAGAGCTGTAAACAAGCTCCTACAGGCTGTTACATTCATAGGCGGTTCCTTGCTAAGAGAAACCATCAAAACAGCTCATGAGGACTGTAAGGACTTTGGTTATTAAATAACTTCTACGTTCTGCCAGACCATTCATCCCCAGAGCCTGGGAAGTGGCTGTTTTGATTTATTGCTCTATTAAGGTTGTTCCTGGCAGCCTGTTAAAGAGACACCCTGACTGGGCAGGTCAGGCACAGCACAGTGCAGAAACCACGTCTGCCTTTCATCTTTACACTCAGAAATGTCTTTCAACGCTGTGGTTTCTGCAAGAATAAGTGAAGTTTTTTGTAAAGGCTGCTGATGACCTTTTGAATGGCCATTAATAAAAACCAACCTGGGCTATTGCTAACGAATATCTCGTGTCCTCAAGCCATCACCTTTGATTTGCCCTTCTATAATTTCCATCCTCCTTTTCTCACAGCCAAGTATGACAATGCCATTTGAGAGACACGCATGGGGTGCACAGCAGGGCCCCCCAGCAAGGACACAGTTGCTGAGTGACGGATCACAGCGTGAGTTAAAAGGATGTTTTTAACTCCTCTTGGTGGTGTCAGAAACGTTAGAGTGGAGAAAGCACATCACTTTATTTCTCCATAAAACAGGAAATCAATTGACTTAAGAATCGGCAGAGAGATTCACTGTCTTAGGAGGACGTGTCTGTATGAAGTTAAAATATGATGTATGCAATTCTGTGACGTGCCTTTCCTATTTCAAGTATGCATGGAATAGGATCACAGAATAGAATGGTTTGGATTGAAAGGGACAGTAAAGCCCATCTCATTCCACCCCCTGCCATGGGTAGGGACACCTTCCACCATCCCAGGTTGCTCCAAGCCCTGTCCAACCTGGCCTTGGACACTTCCAGGGATGGGGCAGCCACAGCTTCTCTGGGCAACCTGTGCCAGGACTAAGAATTTCTTCCATAAATGACAATATAAAACATGACAATAATGCCTAGTATAGAGCCTAACAACTAATTTAAAATCAGTTCGTCTCCCCTTGGGTATGTGCCCAACTGAACTAGGGAGGGATGGGGGCAAACCCATCCTTGCACTACTCCTAAGGCATCACTTTCCATCAGCAGCTGTGGGAAAAAAACTCCTGAAACTCACTCATTTTGCTCATCCCTAAATAACTGATATGTGAGAATTGAGATAACTTCCTGTAAGTGTTATCTCAACATTTGATAAATGATAATCACAAGGCCCTGAATCTGGTGGGGGAAAACCCAACACCACCGAGACGCACATAAACTGTGCAAGAACCAAAACCCTTCGCTGGTGCAAGTGTCGGATGAGTCCTTTTCATTAATTTTAACGAAAATTGACCTGTTGGTAACACCCAGGCCCTGGGACTGGGCTGTGTGAGCCGCTGTGCAGACAAAGAGAAGACACGTGCCCTGATTTCCAGCCAACCTGTGTCCTCACCCTGCAATCAGCTCCTCCTGGGAGGACTCCAGGTTTCACACGGAGCCCAGTTAAAATCAGCAAGAGCCTGCCCACATGGCACAAGGTTTGGGGGCTTGAGCCAACTGCCACAGGGTGCTAGAACCACGTAGAAACCATTTTTATTAATGCATATTTACTCTTTGAAAAATGCCGTGATTATTCTGATATGACTGTGAGTAAACCAGGTTTAAATGCCCCCCTGGTTTTGTGTTTGCCATCTCAATCACAATCCACGCTCCAGGATTTGCTGGGAGTGCTGCTGTGTCCAGGTTTTCGTGACAACACAAATGACAACATGAATGTTCTCATGAGAACTGGCTTGTGTAACACAGCTTTGCCACCGTGGGAATTCGGGTGCCTGCTTGTGCAGGGACAGTTTCTGTGATAAATTAAGCTGGGAAAGATCTGGGAGGTGGGAAACACCTGCAGGCTTAGATCTGCTCTGCTCTGCCTTGGTGGCTTCTCTGGGACATCTCACAGCAGCCTACCAAAAAAAGGGAAATATTTCTTGAACTATCTTAGAATCCCAGACTGGTTTGGGCTGGAAGGGACCTTAAAACCCATCCAGTCCCACCCCTGCCCTGGGCAGGGGCACCTTCCACTATCCCAGGTTGCTCCAAGCCCCGTCCAAGCTGGCCTTGGACACTTCCAGGGATGGGGCAGCCACAGCTTCTCTGGGCAACCTGTGCCAGTGTTTTACCACTATAACTCTAAAAAAAAATTATTCCCTTACCACTATAATTGTAAAAAATGTCTTTCTTTTATCTATTTGAATTCTGTATCTCATGCTTTAAAACTGTTTGACCTACTCTTCCAAATTTTTGTTAGGTTTCTTTTGACTGTTTTTTTTCCCCTTCCACGTGTGTCATCAGCGTTATTGCTTTGAACGTGGTGTGACAGCAAGACAGATAAAATGAGTGCAAACCCTTGATCCTTGCAACAGCTTTCAGCCTTATCTACCTTTGGGTGTTGTTTTACATGTTTTGTTCTTTTTCTTTCAGGAGTCTTAAAACCTTTTTCTGTAAAATGATGCTAATTTGGTAGTAGGTGGAAAATGTTTTAAATCAAACAATAAATTTAACATAACGAAATTAAAGGAAATCCTGGAAGATGAATTAGGTTTGTAAATCCCTTAATAAAGGGGTAAGTGTTGCTTTTCTGTTCCTCGCTGAAAACTTCTGAAAGTCAATTTTACATAAAGTCCCCATTTTTTATTTTTCCCTCATTCCAAAGGGAATGAGATAATTATACAGGTGATGAAAATAAGTTGTTATTGTCAAGAATGCTGCAGAATTTCTGTGCTTTTTGGGGGTCTTATTTGATACCACTTAAATCCCCAGACTGTTCTACAGTTGTTCTTGATCTCACTTAAAGGATTATAGTTATAGATGAACATAAGAATGAGCCGTGGGTCCTACATCACTGGCGCAAGCAAGAAGATTTTAGGTTTACATCAGATATTGGGAAGGAATCCTTCCCTGTGAGGGTGGGGAGGCCCTGGCACAGGTTGCCCAGAGAAGCTGTGGCTGCCCCATCCCTGGAAGTGTCCAAGGCCAGCTTGGACGGGGCTTGGAACCACTTGGGCTAGTGGAAGGTGTCCCTGCCCGTGGCAGGGGGTGGGACTGGATGACTTTTAAGGTCCCTTCCAATCCAACCACTCTGTGACTCTCAGATCCGTTTCCAGGTGTAACACCACTCACCTTGGAAGGTCTTTTTTGACACCTGAAGTCCTGCTTCAACAAACTGTGCACAGGTGCCCCTGAAGAGTCCGTAGTCGAGGCTGACGGTGACGCTGGTGTTGGTGCGAGAGAAGCGAACCTCGCTGCTCACCCACTGCTGTGTCGCCAGCACCACACAAATCAGCACGAAGGAGGAAACACAGGTACAAAAAGCAGACGCAAACAGGGTTGTTTTCTTCCTGGAAGGCATCTTGGCAGAGATTTTTTCACCAGTTCAGGATACTTTGTTCCCTTTAGTCCGGCTACCATGGGGTTGTTTCCTCCTGCTTGCTGTCCGGGCTCTGTGCTCAACAGAGAGTTACCCTGGTAAACTTTAAGTGAACAGCAGTGGTAATAAAAGTGTAAAATAATTGAACTTTGGTCTGGGGAAAAGTTGTTGCCATAGTTACAACACCACCAGCCTGGCAAAGGCTGGTAGGGAACTTTGGCAGATGATTTATGATCCTCGACAAACCAGCACTTCCCAGATCGTGGCCCTGGGCTCATCCAGAGCCTCGGCGTGTTCCCAGCTCACCTCATCCTTTCTGGGAGAGTTCTGAGGTTTTTCTCTTAAAATCCTGATGAACAGGTTGGAAAGATGTTTTTTCTAAATCTGCATCTAATGTGTTATGGTAAAAAGCCATAATATGTTCCTTCTCTGTTCACATTCCCAGTTTGCTGCGATCGGACCAGCTCTCCCTCTTGTGAGACCTCTTAAATTCTCTAAATCTGTGAAAACACTGGGTTGGTCTTGAGTTTTTGGTGGGGTAATGACATTCTACCTCCTGTCAATAGGTTATTTTCTAAGAAAGAGCCTTTTTCCTAATTAAATTGTACATATTTTCTCACAATAACTCCTTCCTTTTTTCTTTTTCCACCTTTTTTTTTGTCAGGTAGGAAACAAATACCTGGAACGGGGTTTCGTTTCAGTGAAGTAGTGGATATGTAAAGGGAGTAACCCTGAAGAAAATCTGTTCTGAACTATAAAGCAAGAGAATATATTAATTTCTTCAGCCCAAGTTGACCTAAACAAAGACAAAAGACAGTAAGAAAATGATATGGAACAGAACCTACGTTGCTTAATTAAAAGACTGAAGCCAAATTTCTAGAACTTGAGGTGAACTCAGAACCAGGGTCCTTATTTTTTGGGGATGAAACCTGAAATATAAATTATTAATCTATTGTCAGGCTAAAATAACAGAGAATCCATTAGCTTTTATTTCTATTAGTTATAATGTCATTATTCCACATTACACTGAATCCGAGCTCCTGGATGATCCAGGGTTTTTTAATTAACCTTTAGGGGGAAACTAAATAAACCTGTGGAGTTCTTGTCCTGAAGCTTCTCTGGTTTGCACTTTAATAGCAGGGAGAGATTTTTGAATTTTTTATGAATTTGAAATGGCAAAGAATTTCTAGGGAGGAGAAAATCCCTGTTCTGCAATGCAGTGTTATTGTACTGTGATTCTTCTGGGTTTATGATTTCTTGATCCAAAAACTTTAAAGCACCAATTAGAATTGAAAACAACGTATTTTATTTCTGCTCTTTATATAATATGGCCTTGTGATTACTTTTTCCCAAATTATATGGGATTTAATAATACTTTTGAGGGGATTGCTTTAAAGAATATATAAACATAAATTTTGAAGAATATATAAATTTTATTCTAAATAATCTACATTCCTAAATAACCTATGATTTATATTCCTAAAATCTACATAATCTATACCCACAATCTCTACCTATGTAGCAGAAATCAGTCAGTATTTGGTTTAAGCTCCGAGGAGTAAAGTTTCTCAACCTGTCTAAAGAAATAAGAAACAGGAGACCTGCCTCCATTTCTGACCAGTTATTCCAGTTAAATGTTAACCATCACAACATGGGAAAGCTTCGTTAGGCTGATCCACCTCCACAGGTTCATTAATCCGACACTTCTATTAGTCCTTTATTTGCATACGAGGAGCATAGTCCAAGAATTTATAGTCCAAGGACATTTTTTAATAAACTGAGGTAAAACCTGTCCCCTATCACATATGTTTCAAAAAACACATATATTTAAGAACTGCTATTTATCTTGGTAATAACTTCAAGGGAATTACTTTTCAGCTCCTGCTTGGCGGTTTTCTTTTTCAATTTCAACAAACTGAGTATCCACAACTTTAAAAATACCCAATAACAGAGACTGAGAGCAGTGAGGAGCCTGTAGATCCTTTCTGAGCAATCAGACTAAATTATATCTAGGTTTTGGTGACTCAGCTCAAATTGTTATGGCTCAAATCATTGAAACTCTCCTGTGGCTCAGAGAATTGCTCTGTAAATGAGACCATAATTTGCCTTTTTCTTGCCTGTCACCACGAAGTTTATCTGTTCTCTCCTGAAGCTACAATTCCTTGTGTCTCTTTTTTTTTTCCCCCCCTCACAGTTACCTGCAAAAAACATCACATAACTTGGAATGAAAACTGACGTTTGACATGAAAACCTCATCACTTGAGAGAAAGGAGAGACTGGGTTCCTCTGACTCAGAGAAAATATATCCTGATCAGCACCTTACAGACTCTGCCCCCACTGAACTGACTCAGCCCTGCACAGGAGTCAGACAGAAAAATCAGATTAATTGGTTATGAATCAGATGGGCACCACAGAGAGTTGGAATCCTTTGCCATATAAAATTACTCCGTGTCCTGTATTTTGAAAGGTAAAATATGTATTTCCCTTCTGTTTATGTACAAGTCAGTTTGCTTTAAGCAATATAAATATCACAGGGAAGCCTTTAAATGCAAACATTTCATATCCATCTATTTTTTAATGTGACAGAAACATTCCTACATTAAAAAAAAAAAAAAAAAAATCACATGGTGGTTTGGGGCTTTGCCCACAGCTCCTGAGGGATTAGAGGGGGAGAAATCCTTCCCTGTGAGGGAGGTGAGGCCCTGGCACAGGTTTCCCGGAGAAGTTGGGGCTGCCCCATCCCTGGAAGTGTCCAAGAAGAGGTTGGAACTGGTCTAGGGGAAGGCATCCCTTCCTATGGCAGGGGCTAGAACTGGATGATCTGTAAGGTCCCTTCCAACCCAAACCATTCCTGGATGCCAGGATGCAGTCTCCCAAGGGATGCTGACAGGCAGGGTGTGAGTGCTGGCTCACAGGTAATTGCTCTCAGCAGCAGCCAGGGAAATTCAAGGTGAAGCCACTGCAAATTAGCTTCTGTTCTGCTGCAACCACAACACTTGTGACTGCCGCCGGTGGTTTAAATTTTCCATGTTCAGTTTAAACACTGAATTTAAAGACAATTGGCAGGTGGCAGCGTGACTTGGCAGTGTGGTTGGCAAGAGGTTTTGCTGATATTTGTTATTTTCCTCGGGCATGACCCTTGTGGCACCACTTTGTGTACCCACAAAGCCTTTACATCCTTTTTATTTTCCATTTTCCATGTTTTGCTGCAGAGGAGCTCAGCTGCTTCATCCTTCAGCTGCTCTTGGTCCCCACAAGAGTTGGTGAAGCTCCATGCAAGGCAGATGATGTGCAGGATCAGCCCATGGATTGCATTTATGTATTCCAGGATCAGCCCATGGAATGTATGTATTCCAGGATCAGGCCATGCATTACCAATGTTGCTTTAACTCTTCTATGATGGATAAATTATAATTAAACCAAACAATTGAATAGTAAGAATGAGATTGATTTTTTTCTCTGGCAGTTTGCAGCCAGAATTCTGGGAGCTGCTGGAAATAGGGATTTGTTTATGCTTTTTGGGCTGGGTGAGGGAAATGGGATAAAGCGTCATGAATTTTGTTGTAGCTGTAGTTGCAAAATTTGAAGCTCAACTGACCTGCAAAATTATTGCAACAACTCTTTGGAAAACTGAGAAGGGTGTGATCGTGATTTTTGTGGATCCCTGCCCAGAGCTGCTCTGAGGTGGGTTTGTAAAACTCCATCTTCTGAGTTCGTTCTTCTCTTGCTCCGACCTTTTTTTACAGCACTTTTGAAAGACAAATTAAACATGCTGGAAGTGTTGTTTGGATTTCTTCCCGGAAAACAACTCGAATGTCTCAGCTGAGAACTCCATCACAAGATCAGCTGGAATATTGTGCTGCCCCCCTTGGAGCAGGGTCCTTTCCCACCTGCACTCAGCAGGAACAGGCACTGCTGGTTTCCTTATTGACAGAAAAAAGGGGGAGGATCCCCGAGACACCACACTGGGATCAAGGCAGACACAACGAGCAAAATCCTGTTTGCAAATGATGCTGCAAGGACATCCCTCAGTTCACAGCCTGGGAGAGCCTGCTGGGAATGCTCTGGGTTCCTTGGACAAGGGCCTGGAGGGACAGGACAGGGGGGAATGGCTTCCCACTGCCAGAGGGCAGGGTTAGGTGGGATATTGGGAAGGAATTCTTCCCTGTGAGGGTGGGGAGGCCCTGGCCCAGGTTGCCCAGAGAAGCTGTGGCTGCCCCCGGATCCCTGGAAGTGTCCAAGGCCAGGTTGGAGCTGAGTTTCCACTAAAGTCTCTAAGATGTTTCATTGTCCTTATTCCAAAAGATGATTCCACAACTATAAAATAAAGTGTTTAGGTGTTAAAATGCTGCTTTCCTTTATGACTAAGTACAAGTTGAGTGGTCAAGTACAGTTTATTGAACAGTGGGGGG
>VXAY01001424.1:600276-617927 GCA_013399855.1 Oxyruncus cristatus | reverse complement strand
GGATGGGATGGGATGGGATGGGATGGGATGGGATGGGATGGGGGAACACCCGGGATGCCGCGCACGCAGGTGCCGGGAGAGCCGCGATCCCGCCGGGCGAGGGGAGCGGGGGGGAGCCCCGGGCTGCTCCCGGCGCTGCTGCTCCCGGCACGGAGCGGGTGAGCCCGCGGCCCGCCCTGGCGCCAGCGCTGCGCCCGCCGGGGGGACATGTCCGCGGCGACATCCCCGTAGTGACAGCCCGGTGGTGACACCCCCGGCCGGTGCCTCCTCGCCGGGTCAGTCGCACCGGGCGGGTTCGGGCGATGCAGGACGCGCCCGCAGCATCCCCGGGCCAAGGGCGCATCCCTCGGCATCCTCCGGCATCCCCCTTGTTCTGGGAGAGAGGGGTGCGTGTTTCGGGCTCTTCCCGGCTCCCGGGATGGTACTGCCGCGTGAACTTCGCCTTTAAAGCCGTTTATCTTCTCTCCATCCCTTGCTGAGGTGAGCGGCGCTGGGGTGAGCTGAGGGGTGATGTGGCTGTGTACAAACTCTTCTAGTCTCTCTTGGCCAAGACTAGCGTTGTTTACACCTCCTGTGTTTCCATTTGTGCCGTTTATTAGTTTGCTTTCACCAGACTTTTAGCATCACTGGATTTTATTTTTCACTTTAATTGTGGTTTGTGGAAAGGGTTAATGGGTATCTGCAGTGTTTTTTATTTGGGAAAGGCTGTTTCCTTTTTTTTTTTTCCCTAATTTTTCAGTGAGCTTCCTCTCCATGTGGCTCATTTCCATGGATTGAAGTGCTTTGCTGTATATTCAGCTGTGGAGCTGTCTGTGTCTGATTTGGATGGGGTAGAGACTGCTGAGTTGAAAGAAATGACATCTCTTATCGAGCTTGTTTTCCTAAATAATAAGCCTTGGGAACTAGAAATAAAGAGGCTGAAAATTGGAAAAAAATATTTGTTATGTGCGTGACAATCTTTATTTCTGTGTTTTGGGCTTGTAAATTAAAAAAAAAAAGTGAATTCTAATGAAGATTAATGACATTCAGCTGGAAACTGGGTGTGACTTACAAGAGATTTATATGTAGATATAAAGTGCCAGGAGGCACTTTAAGTTCCCATTTAGTTTTGCTGGGGGATAAATGAAACCATTTAAGCCTTGGTGTGGGAAGATGTAGGGTGGTTTGGGGGCACCAACCCGCTCTTGTTCTTGCCCAGGTGGAAGTGGGGCTTTGATGGGAGGAGTCCCTAATGGGGTAACAATCTCTGATTACTATTGATGACAGAGTGGGATGGGCTTGTGGGATAACCTGCCTCTGCTTTGTGCTTGGCGTGGGGGGTACTTGTGAGAGAAAAGGGGGTGGGATGGAGGTGAGACAAGTGGAGACCACCATGGTGAGGTCTCTGAGATGAGCGGGGCTGTGCTGGTGTGGATACAAACACCACGTGTGGGAGCTCAGCATCAGGGAAGTGAAGAGAGATAAGGTAAAAATGTTTGTTTTCTGAACTGACGGAATCATTCAGTTCTTTTAGAAATGTGGGAGAAGAAGGGAAAGAAAATAATGAAGGAAACAAAATGGTGTGGGTGTAGTGTTTGATTCCTTTAATTGGCTCTGCCTGTGCTTGCAAATAAAGGACTTGCACAGGAGCTCTGTCACACCAGCCAGCCTTGCTCTGCTGTGACTAGCACACTCTGTATTCCTGAAATGCACTGAATATGTTCTTCCAAGTCAAAGATAAAATTTGAACTCTTAGTTTAAAAGCTTCCTGTGCCCCTGACGCCTTTAATAAACCCAGACATCTTTATGTGCTTCAAAGCATTGTGCTGATGCTCTTTGGGCTACAGTTCATCCTCAGCCTGTGAAGTGCAGGTGCAAAGTGGATAATTTTAGCACGTTTAGGTCCTAGTTAACAAGGGGAGAAAGCAAGATACAAAAGTTTCCACCTCACATGTTTATGTTTATCTATCTGTTATCAAGCTCAGTAGAGATTTTTCACCTCTGAGTTAAGGGCTGACCTTTGACAGGAGAGCTACCTTGAATCCCTGGATTTCCCTGCTCTTATTTTTCTTCCCTCACCTTCTGTTGCATTCCCAGCTCCTGGTTTATACAACTTGGGTGATGGCAGAAATGCACCATGTGGGCTGAAATTATGGGAACCCGGAAAATGATTGTCTGGGGACTCTGCTGGTTCAAGGTCCATGTAAGACCTTCTCCCACACAGGTTCCCGTGAAGCTGGATCAGAGGATGGAGCTGTGGTCCTTGTGTGCACAGAGCGGGCTCTTCCACCTTCCCAGCTGGAAGGTGACAGGAGTGACTTATGTGGATTTTGAAGTTGGTTTTCTGGAGCTGTTGGTTTAGGGGCCAAAGCTGCAGAGCTCTGTTATTAACTGAACTAGTTTTAGTGTTACAGGAGTGCTTTGCCCAGTGTACCTGGTGACCTTTTTCTCTGTCATTTAAGAGGTTCTGTGGAGGAAAATGGGTGGACTTGGGCTGACAAACTGCTGAGGGAAATAGAGCTGGAGGAAAGCAGTGGTGCAATTCTGCCTTTTCACAGATGTCCTCGGTGCTTTCTGAGAAGTCAGGTATGTGTGTTATCATGGAAACATGAAATGGTTTGGGTTGGAAGGGACCTTAAAGCCCACCCAGTCCCACCCCCTTTCATGGGCAGAGACACCTTCCACTAGCCCAGGTTGCTCCAAGCCCCGTCCAACCTGGCCTTGGACACTTCCAGGGATGGGGCAGCCACAGCTTCTCTGGGCGACCTGTGCCAGGGCCTCCCCACCCTCACAGGGAAGGATTTCTTCCTAATATCTAATCTAAATTTATCCCCCCACCTTCAGTGTGAAGCCATTCCCCATCATCCTGTCACTCCAGGCCCTTGTCAAAAGACCCTCTCCAGCTCTCCTGTTGTCAGTAAAGTGTTTATATACCTCTTCATGCTTGATGATGTCATGTCAATTTGTTCAAGGTTTTGGAGCAGGTCAGTTGTACAGCAATGAAGAATAAAAAAGAGCCAAGGCAAGTGCTGAATGCTGTGTAGGATGAAAAGCAGGAAGATCAGAAGGAACACTGAATGTTTGCCGTGCTGATTGGAGCACGGTCCACCCCTCCTTGCTGGAGGGAGTGGGAGGTTCTGCAGGAGAAATGGCTCAATTATACGGAGAACCTGAGGATTGTGTGGGTCACTCCTTGGAATGACGCTGTCACTGTGTAAATGTGATACTGTATTTCAGTCTCTATCTCCAAACCACTCTTCAGCACAGATTTATGGCAGAGCTTAACACCCGGTGGAAATCCTGTGTCTGAAGGTGGGATCAGAGCACTTGAAGGCCATCAGCAGTGAATGATGATGTTTCAGTGGAAAAAACTTGCCTTTACGTAGCAAGTTAAAGTGAATTACTGTGTATCTGGACATACCCTGAAAATGTCCGAGGGGAAGAGATTCGAAACATGTGTTTTTGCTAGAAGGGGCTGTTTTCATTCGTGTCAGGTAGGAGTGGACCAGCAGAGCGGTGGTGGCTGATTGTATCATGTGTAAAAAGTGTGGTGAGAACAGCTCAGTGTGATGGCTTTGGTGAATCATCTGTGCAGACTCCAGCTCAGTTCCTTGCCCTGCATCCAGCACCCCCTGGGATGCTGCAGCTTTCCAGCTGCATCCTTGTGCATCCTTCCTGCATCCTTGTGGTCTGGGAAGAGACAGCAGAGCAGCCAAACTAAGGGCTGCCTCTGGGATGCCTGCAGTGAGCAGGGCTCTTCCTTCACAGGCATTTCATTATTGATCTCTTGATACAATATTAATGAGAGCAGAATCCCTCAGTAACCCAAAATATAACCTGGTGCCCCGGCACTGAAAGTGTTGTAAATTGGGCTGATCCATTATTAAAGAGTCCTGAATTACGTGCTCTCGGTGGAGCATCTTTTATGGGTTCCCTGGAGGTGGTGCTCGTTTTATGGGCTGGGAGCTGTCCTAGGGAATGGTTGGGATATTGCTTTAACTGATTTGTGATGTGGTGGAGCAGAATTCAGGCTGAATGAGAAGTGGCTGTAGCCACCAGGCTGCTCAGTGCAGCCTTTCTGCAGCCTTTTAACTGTAATCTTACCTTTTTTTCTCATTGCCTGTGCCCTTCTGCACGAGGTTTCATCCTAGTGTTGTTTTTATCCTGACTAGTATGTATTGTATAATCCCAAATGGGATTCCAAATCCTGTAAGGGTTAATATTTAAGGGAAAAACCAAACAAGTGGCTGTATTTATTCCAAACTCCTTGCTGAAATGTAGATATCTTTTCTGGTTTCTTGAGCAAATATATTTAAAACCTGTGTAAGCCAGAGCTGAAATGAGATACTGATAAAACAGAGATTAGGGGGAGCTCAGCAGCAGCATTTTGTTGAAGTATTTGTACAGGATTTATGTTTGAGTTATTTGCATTATGGAATGTATTTTTAAGGCATGTGTGCAGTGTTGTGCCTTTTAATACTGCAGGTATAATAATTCCACCAGTGACATCCCTTTGGCTGCCCAAATCCTGTGTGTTGTCAGCAGAGGATGCCTCACCCACCCCATCTCCTGTCAAGCAGCAGTGCTCTAAAAATGCCCTTTTCCCTTTGGCTCCTGGAAGTGATTCAGTGCTGAAGTGGCAAAGTAAAAAGCTGGTCACAGAGATCTGTCTGTGTTCAAAGGTGTTTCCTGGCTAAGGGAAGAAAAAAACTGGAAAGAAATTTGCTGGAGTAGTTTGTTGCTTGCAGTGGCAGCTGATTGTCACTGGAAATGTAGCACAACTCAGTTGTGGGATTTTCTATCGCTTTTATCCTCTCTGTAAAAAGGAAAAAGGGCTCAGTCCTGAAAACTTGACTTATCCGAGATTTACTTTCTAATATAAAGTAATAATTTTTGGTAGGAATGAGAGATCTGAGGAGGTAAATGCAAAAAATCAGAACTAAATCAGGTGGAGGTGACATGAGATATAAACTAAAACAATATATGAGGGACGGAAGTGACAGTTTTTGAGTTACTGCTGTTGAGAAGAGGCAGCTCTTTCAGAAGGGTGGTGAGGCTGCCCCAGCAGCTGGAAGGAGCTGTGCCAATAACAGCTGTTCCCTGAGGATAACACACCCAAACAGGGATGCAGCAACAAGGATCACCAGGAAGGAATGAAGGCTTGGAAAGGCTTTGGGTCAATAATAGTATGAATTTTAAAGAGAAAGCAAATAGCAGATTTACAAGGGAAGAAAGTGAAAAATGTACTACTTGTCAGTTTAAAAAGATGGGGACAAAATAATTAGGTAAGCTGGAGAAGAAACCTCCTCCTTCTAGGTTTTGTGGCTCTGGAGGTACTAGAAAATAATTCAGAATGAATTGTCCAACTCTTCATTCATGACAAGATCTTACCCTTTTGAGACCAATGCATTCCACGTTCCTTGATGGTTGGATGTTCCTTTAATTGTTGTGGGTTTTGAGTTTTCTTCCTCTTCACTGAAATCAATCTCTTTCATATGAAATAACTTCTAAAGGAAGCTTGGCTGAAATGGAACATGGCTGTGGTTCATCACGGTGCCCCTTGTAAGGGACTGATTGAAAAGCAGCAGAGTAATTTTAATTATCATCCAGCATAACCAGACTGGGAAGAACTGTGGGAAGAGGATGCTTTTAAACATCCCTTTCCCTTGGACGTGGTGTAATGTGGATTGTATAGTTTGGTTGGTTGTATAGAGTTGGTTCTTCCTGGCCTGTGTTCCTGGAACCCAAAGGATGTGGTGTCCCAAGATCTGCTGGTGTCCTGTCTGTGTATTCCCAAGGGTGGGACTGTGCTCCCTGAGCTCCATGTCTTCTTTTACCTCGTTGTTCACTCCCATAATTTGTAACCTCCCTTGGTTCTTTTAATGGAATTTTTTATCCCCGACAAAAGACAAGTCCGTGTTGAGAGGAACCCATGTAATCACTACTTGAGCCAATGATGAGAATTGGTGGTTAAAGACCCTCCTATTTTCAGTGCATTTGATAAAGGCTCTGTAAATATTTCCTTACCAAGAGCTGTAATTCTTCAGCTTCAGAGCAGTTTTTCCAACTAACCCTTCCTTCACCCTGCCTCTTTCTTTCAGTTAATTCCATTTTATCGTCTTTTGCCCTTTAATCTTGTCATCTTTGTCCTTGGATGATGATTTTCCTTTGCATTCCTAGCCTTAGTTTCTGCTGGAATATGCTGGGCTTTGCTTGAGCTACAGTGCTGTGCTTTTCACGAGTATGTAGTATTTTCATGAGTATCATCATGAGGTTTTGATTTAAACAAGCCATAAGTAGTGTTTGTCCCATGTTCTATGGGCTTAGATGTCTCAGGCACTGAGTCTTTTTAACTTAGCTTTGAGTTTCATGAATGTATTCAATCATGCTGCACAATGTCTAATTTTTAATTGGTAACTGTTTAATTACTTGGCAATATTAATTTATCTGCAGTTTATCTTTCTACTAATCTGATACAATTGGGCAAAGTTTGCAAATTGCTACTGAGTGCAGGATTGTGGTGAAAGAGCTTTCATATTGCAGGAGAAAAGCCTTTGTGTAAGCAAGTTAAAATGATAGATGCTTTCCCTGTTAAATATAGGGATGAGTTTAAATGGGTTCACGTTATCATTTTGTTTGCAGATGTCAAAAGCTCATTAATTTTAAGTCAAACTACCCGGCTTGCTGCTTCAAATGGCTTTTAAATTACACATGTGCTGACCAATCTTGAAAAGCCCAAATTAAAAACTCGGCTCAGGGCACGTTTCAAGGCCACAGATACAACACTTAATTCTAATCTGTTTTTCACAGGCAAACCTCCCACCTCCAGCTCCGGTTCCCGGCAGAACTGGGGGGAGAGGAAGTTGTAGAGACTTAAATGTTTCTGGGAAAGCGGAGAGGAAAGGAAAAGCTGGAAATGGGGGACTGCATCTAAATAATGACCTGTTTGCAGTACTGAAACTGTTAGAAACGGACTGAGGGAGGTGTGATGTTGAGATAATTGGTACTATTGTAATGCAGCATTTTTCAAGGGGAAACCTCGAGTCCTGGGGTCAGGTTTGGGCCGCTCATGCCAAGAAGGACACCAAGGGGCTGGAGCGCATCCAGGGAAGGGAAGGGAGCTGGGGAAGGGTCTGGAGCACCAGTAGCAGCTGGGGGAGCTGGGGGGGGTCAGCCTGGAGAAAAGGCGGCTCAGGGGGGACCTTCTGGCTCTGCAACTCCCTGACAAAAGGGGTGAGCTGGGGGTGATCGGGCTCTGCTCCCAGGGGACAAGGGACAGGACAAGGTGAAACGGCCTCAAGTTGTGCCAGGGGATGTTTAGATTGGATATTAGGGAAAATTTCTTGAGCAAAAATGCTTGTCAAGCATTGGAACAGACTGCCTGGGGAAGCAGTAGTATCACCATCCCTGGAAGTGTTCAGAAAACCTGTGGTGTGGCACATGGGGACATGGATTAGTGATAGGCTTGGCAGTGCTGGGGAATGCTTGAACTTGATCTTAGAGGGCTTTTCCAGCCTAAATGATTCTGTCATTCTATCCCACTCTAAGTCCTTCTACATTTCACCTGAGCACAGCATGGCTTGACCTTGGATACACAATGATCTTGGCAGTCAGTCTTCACTTTTTTTACTATCTTTGACTAGTGAACTGCTGAAGTTACTTAGAAGTTTTGTGTGTGTGTAACTTGAGTTGTAATGTGTTCTGAAAAAGCTTGAGAACTGCTGTACTACATCAAACTATTATCCCTTGAAATACAGCCTAATTTATCAGGATCTTCCAAGGAAGAAACCTGAATAATTTCCTTGAAAAATCACTGAACCCTCGAAACTTTCTCTGTGAACAGTTCTGAAAGCCCTTGTTTTCACTAATTAATACTCTGCAGGATGTCGGTGCTGAACATGTTCTTTAAGGACAGTTTTGCTCTGTCTGCTGTTGCTGAAATCAGATTTAAAGATGGACAGACCCTCCCTGAGCTCTTTTTCCCAGGGCACCTCATCCCAAAAGCGGGACTCTGGCATCGCTGAGAGTTGTAATCGGAACCAGCTCCGGAGCGTGGGAAAGGAAGGAACTGTCCCTATGGATGCTGTTTGCAGGACTGTGCCCAGCTGTCCAGGGGCCGGGGGAAGGGGGAACGTAACGTTTGGTCAGTTTTTCAGCTAGAAATGCATTCACAGCTGCCTGTTGGTTTTCTGAGGTGCGGGATACGCTTTTTAAAAAATTTTTACGTTTTCCTGAATTTACACATATTTGAAACTCTTAAATTCAGTGACTTCCACCGACACTCCTGGTCTCCTAAAGCTGAGTATAAACCATGGTGTTGTCTTGTACTGGGCCACAGCCCCATGTCCATCCAGCAGTGTTTTGGGCAAATTGTACCGTTTTAAACGATCATCTTATTGTGCAAAGGTGTGTTGAAAAGTTGATGTATTTCTGTTGATTCCTCTAACGTTTTATTTCTCCGTGTGTTGGTGTGTTCCTGTCCAGCCCTTACTCCGTCCTCCTTCTCTCAGCCTTTGTTGCACCCAAGTAATTAATCTTCTTATCACCGATTGATCCACCAGGTTAGATTTTTATAGAGCTGCTTGTCAAATGACAGCTGCCAGTGACTGAGGTGTGTGACAGTTACTCCCCAAGTCACCTGTGCTCTCCTGGAAGTGAATGTCTGAGTTCTCATCCTCATCCCTGTAGTAACCATCACGTGGCTGGTAACGGGAACACCCTCTTTGTAGCAAACACAAAGTAAGGGCCTGATGTGGTTCAAGAGGTTTTCAAGAGTCTGGGCTCTGTAACAGAAAATGCCATCTCCTCGTTTACTGCTCTCTGTGGGTGTGTTTTGTGATGACCAGGAAACAGAGGGTGATGTTTGAAGGTCAGGACAGCAGACCTGCTGATGTGTGGATAGGTGTCTGGTAGTAGAATTTGTGGAAGGACTGGTTTGAAGACATGCCTTTTAAAAAGTAGATTCGTGGAAAATGCCTGTATTGTCTTTTAAAAATCTTTTAGAAGAACCACAAAAAGCTAAAAGACTTGTCTTGCAAAGAGTATGTCCTTTTGATAGTACTTCCATGCTTGGGGTCACAAGCTCTAAGAAAGATGGACAAACTGATGTCTAAGCATTGGATTCGATGATCTCAGAGGTCTTTTTCAACCTAAATTGTTCTGTGATTCTAAGGTCAGTGGGAATAGGTGCTGTGTTGCACATGGAGCATCAGAGTTAAAACTGGCGCTGGGATATTCTGCCTTGCTCCCAGTACTGGATTATCCTCTTAACAAGGAGAGTAAAAAGCTCTGTAGCCCCTCAGAGTAGTCCTGTTCCACACTGCGTGGGTGCTACCCTTGCATTATTTTCCTGTGTTTGGGCCCAGGCCCAGAGGGGGTGGGAGGAGGCCGTGGCCCCTCTGGCAGAGCAGGCTCAGCCCTGGGGCTGCCTCTCTCCGCGGTCAGTTGATGTTTGCACACGCAGAATGCTGAATTTATGTAGATGGAAAACAGGTATTCACGCTGACTGCATTTAACACAACTGCTTTTGCCGTGATCAGAATGGAAACCTGATGGCTGAGTAAATTTTCAAACTGGTGTATCCATGTAGGAGGCACGGTGCTGTTCACATCAACCTCAATGTCCTGTTTAATGCTGTGGTTTTTTCCCAAGATTAATGTAATGTATTCATGTGGTTTTTCAAAAGCAAATTATTTGTGACTGTCACATGATAAAAGCTTCTAGGAACCTAGATACATTGCTATTTTAATATTACATATATTTCCAAGTTTGTGAACTTGGGTCTGTGAGCTCTCCAGCACTGTACACTGAAACTAGGAGGTTGGTTTACTTAAGCTCTGTCTTTTATTGTAGGGATAATTTGGACAACCTGTGGCCTTCTGCCCTATACTGAGAGTCCTTCTTGTCACTTGTCCTGCCTTGTCACTCTCTCTGAGGGAAGGGAGAAGGGGGGATAAACTGGTTGAATTCCAGTGTTAGGTAATGTATATTTTATACATCTGTGTGTGTCTATACATGCATAGAGATTGATTCTTCCCACCAAAAGAAACTCACCAAAACCAACAGAACAGGACAAAATAGACAAAAGTATTTTTACTGTGCTATTTCTGGTATACAAATGACAGCAGTCACCTTATAGACAAAGTCCACAGATGGTTTGAATGGGAATAAAGCTAAAGCAAGGTGGGATTTTAAGATCTGATTAGAAGTGAAAGTTCAACCTGTTCTTTAATTCCCAGGGGTGGAAGGGACTTGTGCTGGGAAACAGAGCTGTTGGGGAAAGGCAGGATGAAGAGAACCTTGAATTCAAGTGAGGGCTGTGGTGATTCCCAGGCCAAGTGGCAGATGAGCAAGGTGATGAAAATCCCACCTAAAGGGCAGGGTTTGAAAAGTGGGAGTGAGTTTGCAGGGTCCTGCCTCTGCTCATCACCTTCCCAGGATAACCAGGTACAGGGCAGAAGTTGCAGCTGCTGAGGGTGATGGGCTTTGCATAATTTCTGCTTTGCATAATGAGAACCTGTATCCAGAGAACACCTTGCACGTGTATCCTTCTGTGAATAAAAGACTCTGTTAGAAAAGCGATTTTTAGAGCAAGATCTGCCCTCGTTTTTTAACAACTTGGATCTGGTTGTGCTGCACCTTTCACTCGGGTAACCTCATTTCCCGACTGCCTTTCATTTCGAGACACGCCGCGCCTTTGATGGCAGTTATTGCAAGTTGCTTCAACATGCAAGAATGAAACAAAAAAAGCTGAATTTTTAAAGAAAATATTGTATTTCTATGGGGTATTTTCCCCTAGAGGTGACACAAGCCCATCTGTTGATGTCTGGTAGGCCCAGCCTTGAGGAACCACAAGCCCCCATTGTGTTGGCCAACGCGCTGGGTTCTGGAGCTGAACACTGGGGCTATTCATGGGGACTGGTTCAAGGGCTCACAGCAACCTTTATCCCTGCACAGAATGCAGAATTTTCCTCAGGGAAAGAAGCAACAGAGCTCAAGGGGAAAAAATGAGTGTTTTCAGCACTGATTTGTTTCATCCCATCAACGGCAAGGCAGGAGCGTAGGGAAGTCCCTCTTCCCTAAGCCAAAGGCAGGTGATAGAAACTTCTGAGTATCTGGGGCTTATGGTTGTGTTTTATATGGGTGAGGTTTATTTTTTTCTTAATCTCATTAGGTCAGAAGGGCATAATGCTTTTTTAAAGATCGACCTGTTTATTACCATTTTATTTTAAAAATACTGTATTAATTCTATATGTATTGAGAAATCATATCTATGGAATAGAAATGAAGCAAAATATTGTGTTCTCAGGTAGAAGGGGAACTTTTTAGGCTGCTTTCAGCATCTCAGATCAATAATTACAGTGATACAGCACATAAATACCGGTAGTAGTACTGTATTTGCTGGGAATTGGTGGCATGTCAGAATTTGCCACTTAAGGATTTGCAGCAGTTGAACAGTAGCTAATAAGTTTTCCAAGGTATTAAAAAGATTCTGTTAATTTTCAGGGCCAGAAAGAAACAACACTCAGAAAGCACAGAGGCATTTGGGGAATTTGGAACTCCGTGTTTAAGAACTCCCATGGGAACCTCTTAAAACCACCAGGTGTTTTGTAGCTTTTTTATATCTCCCTGGAAACATATAAACAATTGCATCATGTCCCTGCTCACTGATCAGAGACTTTACAAACTGGAACTCTTGTTTAATTGCAACATGGGCTGTTTGGTAATAGGGGTTTGGGAAATAGTTTGGGTACTTAAAATAGCTTCAGATTTAAGTAAATATAGAATCAAATTCTGGTTGTTCTGGGATAGTAAGTAGTGGCAGTTGGGAATTGCTGTAGTAAAATTAATTTGGGAATTGTTGGGACAGCGGTGTTGGTGTGTTTCTTTAGTTGGGTTTTTTAAAAATTTATTTTAATTCTGACCAAATTTAAATAATGGAGCAAGATTCATGTTTATGACAGTTGATGTTGCTGGACCCCAAATATGAGCAAATCCTGTAGCAAATCTGTAGCAAATCCCCGCAGCCCAAGTTGCTTTGGAATTGTTTGTCGCCTATTAATTTTATTTCTTTTCTCCAGTTCATGCAAACACATATAAAATGCGTTTATGCTGATGTGTCTTTCTGTAGGAAGAACAGGCAAACAAGGCATGGCCTGTTTATAAATGCCTGGAATGCTAAAATCATTTGTGGGCTTTGTTTCCAAGCAAACAAAGTCGGGACAATGGGGAAAGGATATTGTTGTTGGGCCTTTGGGACTCTACCAGTGTGTTTGATTTTGAAAGAGCCTTTAATATATATGACCTGATATCCTGAGCAGTAGAAGAAAACTCCAAGTGGGCAGCCAGCTTTCCTTGTTTTGGAAATGTCTCTGCTGTTGTTGTTTGAGGTTGTCTTGAGCATCTGTCCGTGAGCTTTTGGCTAGATAGGATCAGGTTTAAAAATCTGTTTCAGATCTTCTACTTGGATCTCAGTGAATGAGGAACCTGGATCCCAGAGGGGACTAAAATTATCTCAACGCCTTGTGATCCAGAGATATAAATCCAAACTATTTCTCCTTTCACCCTCAAATAATATTAGAGAGCATTATTCTGTAGCTGCCTGTCAAAATTGGATTTTCAGATGTAGTTTCATGTTACCTGGATGCCCTGGAGCAGGCAGGGATCCCTCGCTCCTGCCGGAAGGAAAGCACTTGAGCAGCACTTGAGCAAATCAGTGCCAGTTTGGTGCTACCTGGGTTTAATTTAGCAGATTTGGGGCATTTTCCAGGGTTGTTTTTACAGGAGAAGGAACAACTGTCTTGCTGGGAATGCTCAGCAGTGGTTATTGTGTGTGGGTGGGCCATGTCGGGGCGATGTTACGCCTCATTTCGGCTCTTCCCTTTGGGGAGACCTTCTCATCACTGATATGTCTTCAATAATGTTTTTACTGGTAGCGTTTAAAAGAAAAATTCTGCTGGTTTTCATTTTCCTTTCACAATGTTTCTGCACAACAAATGGAACAGATTTATTGCCTGTTCTTGCTGAGTTGACCTCAGTTGCCCGTAGCCCACGAGGACCAGCCAGGAGCCAACTGAGTCTGTGCAGACTCTATTGCAGCAACACTTCTGCTGATCTTGGAATAAAATATTTACTGGTATTGTGGAATAATTCATGCTATTGTGAAAATACTGGTTATATATAAGGGTGTGGAGCTGCTGGAGCGAGTCCAGAGGAGACCACGGAGATGCTCCGAGGGCTGGAGCCCCTCTGCTCTGGAGCCAGGCTGGGAAAGCTGGGGGTGTTCACCTGGAGAAGAGAAGGCTCCAGGGAGACCTGAGAACCCTTTCCAGTGCCTACAAGCTCCAGGAGAGCTGGAGAGGGACTTTAGACAAGGACCTGGAGGGACAGGACAAGGGGGAATGGCTTTCCACTGTCAGAGGGCAGGGATAGATGGGATATTGGGAAGGAATTCTTAGCTGGGGGGGTGGTGAGGCTCTGGCATAGGTTGCCCAGAGAAGCTGTGGATGCCCACAAGCAGCAAAGGCCTTTCTAAACCAATTGATTTCCAGCTCTGTGGCATTTTTATAGCTAAATGCATCTGTGGAGGCTCATCCAACCACCAGTTTTTGAGGGAAAAGTTCATCTGAAAGACAGGCTCTGTAATTTGAGCCTTTTGAAGACAACCAAGTCACAGAGAGTGTTTTCTTCATAGAAAAAGAGGCAGTCTGTGCCAAAAGCTGGGCAAAGCTCACCAGTATTTAAGGAGTGGAAGCGACCGAGGCAGCTGAAGAGCCCATGGAGAGTCAAATCTGTCTTTTGGCTTCAAACCCCTGTCATTTGGGGACTTCGCTGTGTAAAAATGTGTGTAATGCACTGTAAGTTATGAGTCTGGAGGTGACAGGAGTCACTGTATTAGTTGTCATCCCCAGCCCTGAGCAGCTCGTGGAGATCTCAGAAGATATCAGTGTCCATTATGTGTTTCAGCTTGGAATTGTAGAACTCCTTCCTCATCACAATTTGCCAAAATAGAGTCCACATGAAATCTTGTATTTTTGTAAGGAGGTTGATCTATTTTCATTTCACCCTCCCACTGGTAGTTTTTGTTTGGCATCTGGATTTCTGGTTGTTTATCCAGTCCTTTGAACATGAACATCTGATGTACTCCTGGAGCCAGCAGGAATAATGACTCAAGGAGGAATGAAGTTCACCGTTTCTTTTGGGATATTTGTATAGAAGAATAGCTGAAATAAGCACAATCCGATATAAGCTGGAGTTTTCGTCTCCCCCATTAGACAAATAGTGGTTCTGGTTTCTGCAGAGAGGGATTGGGACAGCAGCATTCAAGTAAAAAGGTCAAATCCCTGTAGCACACATCCAAAATATTCAAATGAAGGAAATGTTGTATAGATGCAAACATGAAATGCTCCCTGAGGGTAGGAACTTTTATTTATGCCCTCAGTGTTACAGCAAACAAACTTGGAACCACTTTCTGCTCCTTCAGGCATCACTTTGAGTCCCTGGAGGATGCTGTCCTCTTTCCTGCACATTTCCAGCCCTCCCAAGGAGGAGTCTTCTCCAGATGGCTCAATACGTGAGGCTGGAAGTTTCTTCTGCACTGGGGCAGAGAAACAGTTTGTTCACGTCGTGTTTATTCTTAAAGATAAGGAAGAAAAGGCCGTAGGTGAACTTGGCATCAAAACACATCTATAATGAAAATTGACAGTCACGTGGGGGGAAGTCACATCTCTGTACAGCAACATTAGACGACAAAACCGTTACTTGATCTTGCTGATAGATCGTGGGATGGTTGGGGTTGAGGAGAGGCTGGGCTGGGATGAAGATGAGGGCAATACTGAAATGTTTCCTGCTGTTGAGGTATGAGATTGTGAGAAACCCCTTGTGATAAAACTCGGTGCCTCAGAAACGAGGGATTGTATGTGCTTATCGGGAAGTTACCTTTCTTTCAGGCTGATAACATTCTGAGCAGAGTAAAAATAGAAATTGCCATCCAGCGCCTCGTGTTATCACACTGGGAACAGGCTTTGCAGTGGATGGAAAAATATATTCTTTCAATAGTATTTAACGCAATCTATCGTGTTTCTGAAGTAGAGCTACATTATATGGGCTGTGGAGGAGGGAACTGAAGGAAATAGCTTGTTCACTCTTATCAGCGATCCCACTGTGCAGATCGTGCTCCCAGTGTCCACTGCCTCGGAGCCGACCCGGCAGCAGGATGGGGAGGGGGTTCATGCTTCTGTTCCCATCCCACTGGGAAAAATCATTCTGAACTCTGTGGAAATCATTAATTTCTGGAGCTGTAGGTGGGATGACTGCAGGACCTACCACTCCCTGGCTCCTGGAGGAGCTGCCTCACTCATCCCAGTCGGTCTTTCTGGCTTGTTTATCTTCCCTTTTGCCCCCAGGGAGCCGTCATGGGAAGGAGATTTTTTTGGACAGGAAAAGTTACAAACTAAACAGAGAAGGCAGACAAAGGCTGAAATAAATGAACTAGCCCTGATGTTGTTTAGTTGGTTTGAGTGAAGGCTGTTGTGGCTATACAAATGTCTTCTTCCAGTAAAAAATTAATAGCTTTCTGCCTGTTCTCAGGCTACTTATTCATTCCCCTGAGCTGCCACTCACTGAAGATGTAGAATGTTATTTGTGGGCTGTAAATCACATCAGGGAAATGTTTCCTTCTGGAGGGCTCTTGCTTTCCTAAATTTTTTTTTTTTTCATTTCTTTATGTATCTTAAGCCAGGTAGTTTGTTGGCCTGGCTTACACCAGGTTATGCCAGCACTGGTGGTGATGTGGTGCAGAGCTGCTGAGGGGGCTCTCAGCTGTGGAGGGAGGGGAGAAGAGAGGAAGGGGGAAAATAAGAACCTTTGATCCTGGGTATTGTTTTTCTGCTGCTTGTGTTCATGCACGTGCTGCACTCTTGATAATTTCCAGTGCTGTGAGCTGGGCTTGCTTTCAGTGTAATGTTGAAAAGAGGATTCCACTATGGCTGTGGGGTGTGGGGTGGCTATGGGGTGTTTTAGATGGCTGTGAGGTGCCTGTGGGGTGTTTGAGATGGCTGTGAGGTGCCTATGGGGTGTTTTAGATGGTTGTGAGATGGCTATGGGGTGTTTTAGATGTCTGGATGTTTTGAATGGCTGTTGGTGATTTCCATGGTTATGAGGTGGCTGTGGGGTGCTTTAGATGCCTTTTGGATGTTTTAGATGGTTACGGGACGGCTGCGGGGTGTTTTAGATGGTTCTGGGGTCTTTTAGATGACTTGGGTGTTTTAAATGGCTGTGGGGTATTTTAGGGGGCTATGGGGTGTTTTATATGGATGTTGGGTGTTTTAGGGGGCTATGGGGTGTTTTATATGGATGTTGGGTGATTGTGGGGTGTTTTAGATGGTTAAGGGATGTTTTCAATGGCTGTGGGTTGGATCTGGGGTATTTTGGATGGTTGCAGGATGGCTATGGGGTGTTTTAGATGGTGATGAGGTGGCTATGGGGTGTTTTAGATGGTGATGAGGTGGCTATGGGGTGTTTTAGATGTCTAGGTATTTTTGAATGGCTATTGTGTGGCTGTGGGATATTTTAGACAGTTATGGGATGGCTTTGGGGTGTTTTAGATGGCTCCTGGGTGGCTATAAAATGTTTTAGATGGCTGTGGGGTGTTTTAGATGGCTATGAGGTGCCTTAGATGGTTATAGGGTGGCTGTTGGGGTGTCTTAGATGGCTATGAGGTGTCTTAGATGGCTGTAGGGTGGCTGTGGAGTGTTTTAGATGGCTGTAGGGTGGCTGTGGGGTGTTTTAGATGGCTATGAGGTGTTTTAGGCTGATATACAATGGGTGGTCATGTCTTTATAGACACCACATGAAGCCAGAAGTAAAGGAGGAATAATAACCCAGTTGTTCCTGACTCCTATGAGGAGAACTGTGCCTGTGACAGCAGGGAGGCCTGGGATGGAGCTGCCCCTTCCTCAGGCAGTGGCAGGAGGTGTCCCAGAGGGTGTTGGCATTGCCCAAACCCCAAATTCTGAGGTCAGTTTGTTGCTTTCCCTGGACACCCCTGTTTGAGGGTGCTCTTGTACCACTGAGCTTGTTACGTCTGTGCTTCGTGTGACGCTCCCCTGGTTGTCCCCTTGGCCTCGCTGATCCTTCCAGAATGTCATCGAACCCCGATGTTATTTCTGGACGTTGTAGGTAAAGTTGTTTTCAAGGTGTTTAACGCCCCAGATGGATGCAGAGCTGAGTCATCAAGTTTTGCTCCTCTTAATCTCTTAAATACCTACTTAAAGCTCTTTGATAAGAAACACATCTTGGCTGTTGAAGGAAAAAAAATCCTGTATCCTCTGTGTACATCTCCTTCAGAGTTCCAGTTTCTCCTCTGGCACCAAAGGTAGATCCAGAGCTTCTAAAGCAGAACCCAAAAATGTTTGCTGCGAACACACATCCCTTGTTAACCAGTATTTACATAAAACATGCTGACACCACTTTGGGGAGATTGAGTAGGATGCTTTCTCAGCTGCTGAGATTTGCACACGAGATGGAAGATGTTTTGATTAAAAGAAGGGGTAGCTGAATATTTTTTTCCATTTATTCCCATGTGTCCAAATCAAAGCAGCTTTTCTCCAGGCATTTTGCCCTTTTTTTTTTTTTTTTTTTTTTTTTGTTTTTCCTTTTTTTTCGTTGTTTGG
>VXAY01001424.1:539996-600251 GCA_013399855.1 Oxyruncus cristatus | reverse complement strand
TTTTTTTTTTTTTTTTTTTTTCTGTGTTGTTCCTCTTGTTCAGTTGTTTGGATTTTTTTTTTTTTCCCCCCATCAAAGTTGGGATTTTTGTGACTTTTTCTTAGTGGAGGAATTCAGTTATTTAAGGAGATAACTACATGTTAAAATGCCTTTTAGACAGAAGTAAACACTATTACTGGGTTTAGATTCCTGTTTATTTTTAGGAGGATTTGTAAATTCATTCTTTTAGTTATTGGAGAGGGAATGGTCAAGTGGGGACAGGCAGAGGGCACCCAGTGAGACCTCACCACTAATGTTGTCCTGCTGTAAGAACAATAGTGAGATACTCCTTTTTTATTACATTTTTAACATATTTTTATAATCATTTTATTATAAACTACTAATTTATTGCAGTAATAATGTCCATTTTACTCCTACACATTGTGACTTTTCTAATCTGGGGCCGTTTCTGTGATAACATTTTATTACGTGGTTCCTTAGTTTATTTTTCGAGCTGTGTTTTAAAAGCCTCCTGCCAAGGAGGAGAACTCCGACTTTTTAATCAGTCTTGAAATGACTTTTTAAAAGCATAAACCAGAATCTTATCTCTTTTTGTTTCCCCCGCAGTGAGAAAAAAAACAACTCCCTTTCTCGTTTCTTTATTGTTATTTGCTCTGTGTGGGTGTGAGTGCTTCTGGCCACTCAAACTGGAGCAAAATCTTTTTTTAGAAACTAGAGCAGAATTTTCATAATAAACCTGATCTCGTGCAGCTCCAGAGCCTCCTTTGGGGGGAAGTGAGGGAAGGAAGCTGGAATTAGGGAGGGTTATAAGCACTGGAACTTCAAGGATCCGTATTCTAAAAACTCTCTGTGGATTTGCTGCTGCTGCCTGGATTAGAAGATCCTTTAATTTGCTTTTAATTAAAATGATTTTCATTTATTCTAGGCCTTTTTCAAAGGTCCCAAGGCGCCTCACAAGCTTGCGGTGCTGTGTATGAAATGCAAAATCCATATTCATGTGCTGCTGAGGCTTCACGTGGAAGTTAAGGATGAAAAAGAGTTTTACCCTCCTTTTTTCTCTTGGTACTTTTAGAGCCTCAGTTCCCCATTACAGAGGGAGTTTGAAAGCACTGGGGTTGTACATGTTTGATCTCAATGAGACTGGAGTCCAAAGTGTAAACACTGACCTTCCGTAAATAGCTTATCTGGATACTATATTTAAATAGCCAAGGATTTATTTGTGCAACCTCATTGAACTGGAGGGGAAAAAAGGTCGAGTAGATACCTCTCTTTTCTTTTTATTTTTTTTTTTTTAAAGGAAATGCACCCTATTGCAGAAAATTCCAAAAGAAAATTAAAATGGAAACTGTTGCATAGCTTGTCAGTGTAGTTAGGTTATGTTAATTTTCTTTTAAATAGCTGATACTAATACAGTGTAAGTGTTTGGAAGTGAAAAAACCCCTTTCCTAAAGATGACTTTACAGTGCTACATTTTCCTTGTGTACTCTGGAACTACTCTATACTCAATATCTACTAAAGAACTGAAGAAATAGGGTCATCAACTGGTAAAAACTCAATGACTTGTGTGGTGGTTTCTTTCTTTTTGGTTACTTGCTGTGGAATTAAACCTGATGATCAGCACTGAAACCTGAAGGAGTTCAAGGAGTGTGGATAATGTAGTTTCAGGGATAAACTTGATGTCCCAGATGAGGTGACGGTGACAGAGACGTTGCTGAGAGAGCAGGAGGGTGGCAGGAGCAAGGATACACAAATGCTGAATTTTTCCAGAGACTGGAAAAGTTGCTGTGTTGGGTTTTGTGTCGGGAGAAGGGTAAATTTGAGTAGCAAAGATGCTGAGGTTTCTTGTCGTGCTCTTGTGGGTGGGGGTTGGTCTCTCCTGCTGAGGAACAAGCCAGAGGACACCTCAGGTTTTGCCAGGGGAGGTTTAATTGGATGTTAGGGAAAATTTCTGGATGGAAAGGGTTGTCCAGCCCTGGCACAGCTGCCCAGGGTAGTGGTGGAGGCCCCCCATCCCTGGGGGGATTTAAAAGCCATGTGGATGTGGCACTTGGGGACACGGATTAGTGGTGGCCTTGGCATGGCTGGGGATGGTTGGACTCCATGGGCTCAGACGGCTTTTCCAACCTAAACACTTCCATGATTCTGTGAGTTTAGACAGCTCTGAATTCAGGAAGGCACATTTTGTGAAGCCCCACAATCTGCTGGAGGAGGCAGAAATTCTCCATGTGCTTTCGCACGACGCCGGCAGTTGTGCAAATTCAGGAACTGCTCCACGAGGTTTTAATATCTGGTCATTGAGAGGGAAAACCAGAACAAAGTCCTTAAAAACAATATAGACATGTTTATTTCATAATAAATAAAATTGAAAAAAATGTGTCAAAGGAGAAAACCTTAAGCTTTGGCTTGCTTTACAACGTGTCAGAAATCTCAGTGTTCGAGTTCGGGGAAGCAAAATGCCATTTTTGACATTGCGCTGTTGTTCGGGGATGTTACGCCAGAATTGTGAGCAGCAGATTTTCTCATAATACTGGTTTTGTTTCCTGAATGAATGCAGCAGTGTTTGCTCCTACGGGGGAGTTATCCATGAGGAGTTCACAGAGCTCACCCAGGATCTAGGAGGAGGGCAGACGGCTGTGCTCAGCAGTTTGGCTGAAGATGCGATTTTTGAGGCATTTTTGGGGGTTAACTTTTGAAACGTTGTAATCTTTGCATGGATATCTAATGAACAATTAAATAAACCCCACATGATCTTGTTTTCTGCCGCAGCTACAGTCCTGTAGCCTGTTGGCACTCATGTGCCTGTCCAGGTAGGGTAGAGGTGGTGCTGGTGGAAACTGGGTGAGTAGCAAGAACTGAGTGATCCCAGTGAACAGACAACTTTGACTTGAAGGATTTCCCTCCCTCATCATAGATCCCAGACTGGTCCATTGGGTTGGAAGGGACCTTAAAGCCCATCCAGTCCCACCCCCTGCCACGGGCAGGGACAGCTTTCACTATCCCAGGTTGCTCCAAGCCCCGTCCAACCTGGCCTTGGACACTTCCAGGGATAAGGCCAAACTTGAGTGTTTCAGCTTTGAGGCTTGTTGGGTTTTTTGATTTTCTTCCACCCTTGTTTCCCAAACCCTTTCCCCATCTCATGCTCTTAAGTCAAACCCATAAACTCTCAGTATTATTTTCTGCTGTAACTGATCAATAAGGATGACTGGACATATGAAGGCTTGGATTTGGGACAACATTCTTGAGACACATTGTAAGGCAAACTGTCTCCTAAGGGCAGGTATTCCTCCTCCTGCTCCCTGCTGTGTCCTCTCCTGAAGCAGATTCCTGGTGGTGGAGTCTTTCTTCAGACCTGGAGTAGCTTATTTCCAGTGAGGAGTTGCTTGCAAGCTTTGGCCAGAGAATCCATGGATTTCTGTTTTGTGGGAACACCTGAGGCCACAGGAAAACTGCATATTCAAAGTCAAGCTGAACAGCCCTCTCATTTCTTTTTTTTTTTTTTTTCCCCTGTTTTTACTGGACTCTTACCTTGAGTGAGAGTTTGACCGAAGGAGAAAGGTGGTTATAACCATTTTATAGAACCGCTGTGTTCTGTTGCTCTGTAAATAATAACAAATGACTGGCTTGGGCTTGTGTTCATCTGAGACCAAGGAACAAGCTGCTGCAGGGTGACTTCTTGTGGAGTTGTAACCCTTTGAGACGATGGACTTGACGTCAACCGTCCACGCCCAGCTCGGTTAAGAGCCAGTTGATGCATTTGTGGTGAAAACCCACAACACTTGGGCATTTGCAATGAATTTCCAGCCATCTGTATTGCATCTACTGTGTTCCATTGTTTCACCCAGGCACAGATGTTGGAAAAATGACTGAAAGGAGCGATGCGGAGCTCCAGAACAAATTGTTGTTCCCTTTGAAATGAGGGTGGCGTCATCTTGTTTTGGCACTGGGGAGGCTGGATGAAACGGGCTTCCCAGAGGAACATCAGATAGCACAATCTGCATCTGAGCGTGACCCCAAACCCCGTGTGAGACCTTGCTGCTCTCCTTCCCTTTAGCAGTGCTACCACCCTGTGGCATTGTTGGGAATTAGGATCTCCAGGGGAATGGCATTTGTGTGGTGCTGCCCGTGGGAGGACAAACAGCATCGGAAGTGCCATCATGTTGGAAATCCGTTGGTGAGTCGTATCCTGTTGTCCTGACGTGCTGCTTCAGGACAAAAGGGTGCAGAGATGCCTGTAAATTATATAGACTTGATGAATGGCCTCACAGACTTCACCCAAAACAGTGTTCACTGCTCTGATGTATTTTGGTAGATGGAGAGGAGGTTCCTAGGGTAACCCAGGTGACTGCTGAGGGTTTTGGCCAGGTCAGGTCTGGTGCAGCTTCACCTCTCTGTTCTAAACAGGAGTTTATCTGTGGGTTTATCTGAAGCTGGATGTGCAGTGAGTGCCTCAGCTCATTCGTGCGTGAGAGGAAGTTCCTTGATGAGCACAGAGCAAAAGCCATTTTCATAATTAGTGCTCTCAAATTTATGAAACACTGATGACTTCGCTTGGCAGTTCCTGGAAAACCTAATCTAAGGCCCAGCTTTCCACAGAAGATTGGCCCAAGTGGTCTCCAGAGCTCTTTGCCAACCTCAGCTTTCCTATGATCAGTTGTAAAATCAGTTGGCATGTTTCTTTCTGGACTTTCAGCCTTTTCAGTGGATGAAATTAATTAATTTCAGGCAGAAAAAGGTGCTTAAAAGAAACCCCGGGGGCCGTGGGGGTGGCACGTATAAATTGAATTCAAGGATTTATGTTTTTGGGGCTTTTTGAGGGACGGTTGTGGAATTTTTAATGCAACCACGAATGCAGGGTGAGTAAGCAGAGTATTTGGGATAAATGCAGTTGCACTCCTGTCAGTGAGAAGCTGAGCTGTCTGTGTTCCTGCTCAAGGAGGTGCGTGGCATTTGCGAGTCCGTCTCCCTCGAGTGCTTGAGGCAAACAGTCAAAACATCAGCAGTTGCAGTCTGCTGGAATAACTGCAGGTCTTACAGCATTTTATATTCATCAAGAAGCAATTTCTGTTGGTTTTCTTTTTAAGATTCAGTACAAGAGTTGGATTGAGTTAACGTAGCCCTGTTTTTGTATTCTGTGCGCATCTACAACGTCCTAACAAACATCCTTAGTACATCAAAAACATGCAAAGCCTGACCTCTGAACGCAGTGTTTTCTTCCTGTTTATGTTGGCCCTGGCCCGTCAAAAAATTATTTATTTTGTGATGCAGATGATTACCGAGTAAGTTCACATCTGTGGAAGCTTGTGTGAGGTAGATATTGAAACTTGGCATGTTCTGCAGGTTCTTGACCTTCCAGGAGATCACTGCGGACTTTTGTGTGATGTCATTGTCCTATCACTGGCGACACGTGGGATGAAAATTCAGTGAATGAGCTCCAGCAGGGAGCAGACTCTGGAGTCAGATCTGCCCAGCAGCTGTTCCTTGTTTGATCTGTACAAACAGGAGAGTGAAGGTCTGTACACGTCATTTTCCACCGGATGCTGTTCAGCCAGGTGTTCCCGTGGAACATCTCTGCCGGTGACCTGGAGGTGGGATGAAGTGCACACTCAGCAGGTTGGCAGATGGCCCTTGTTTGGAGGGCAGGGATGCTGTGCACAAGGACATCCAAAAGCCTCCTGGTGCTGGAAAAGCCGAATTCAGGGGTGTGAATGAATAGGCTGGAGGAGAAGGGTCGCAGGGTGGGGAGGAAGGTCATGGAGAAGACCGAGCCAAGCTCTACCCCGAGGTGCAGAGCCCAAGGACACGAGGCATAAACTGGTTACATGAGGAGGAATTGCAACTTGTTCTGTGGGGAGAAGAAAATTCCCTGTGGGGGTGGTGTGCAGGAGCCCAGGGGGCTGTAGCATCCTCTCCTTGGATCCCTCCCCAACACACATCCCACCAGCCTGGGGCTCAGCAGGAGGTTTGGGCAGGGTGATGCCAAAGGTCCTTCTCAGCCGCGGGTATTCTGTCTCACTGAGCATTTTTGTCCACCTCAGACCCTCTCCAGGAAGATGATTGTGCAATTAAGTGACTTGCTACAGTTAATTGTGAATTAAGAAAAAAAAAAATGCAAAAAATGAGTCCTTGGAATGACTTAGGAAGGGAATTCACATCTGTGGGCTACTCCAGCTGCACTCGGGTATATACAGAATATACTCAGGTATATTCTAAAATGCTGGAGAACCTGACAATTTTTATCATCAATCTGCTTCATTTTTTCATTATTTTTAATAATTCTGAATAGTCTTAGCAAATGTTTGACTTTTCTGTTCAGAGTCTGTATTGACAGAATAGTGGGGCTTGTCACAGCAGGTGTTTGTGTGGTTTCTGGGAATTCACTGTATTAAAACATCCTGTGGTTACATTCGTTCCCTGAGGTATATTTTAAATTAATTCTCATGCAGTAGGTGCACTGTTATGCTTCTGCTTTTAGCCCTGCTCTTAGTGGTGTGATATAGGAAATAAAAAAACAAGTCTGTTGATTAAGAGGAAGGTAAAATTTTACAGTTATATAATGTTTAAATTATCAATGCTTATAAAGACTGTAGGGCAGAGGGAGAACTCAGCTTAAATGTGGAAAAGGTTGTTTTTCTGTAATGTAAATCTGATTTGTTGACTTAGCGAAGTAAAAGCATCATTATAGTCCATTGTTTATGATTTTAATAAAATTAAGCAATGAACCTGATAAAAAAATACCTGGTCGCTCTCTAACATCTCCTTGAGCCACTGTGGTAGTATTTCTATCCAAAATTGTGCTGTTCCTATCCCATTAAACCAGGATGTGCAACATCAGGAACAGCTTGTAAGGGAAATAAGTTATATAACTATAGGTTTATGTGGTAGCAATAATACTTTTATTTATATGTGTGTGTGTATATATATATATATATATATGCCTGATCATGGCTCTAGATATATGAAGGCAGACATGAGCCAATTTTGGTCAAGTTGGTACAGTTATGTCTTAAAATCCAACTACTCTTGTGTTTTCAGTGATGCATTTTGCATATGTGGCTGAACACCCACTAATTAAACATCTCAGAGTTGTAACAGTCACGAGTCTTTCATGATTTTCCTCTGATCTTTTTGTTGAAGCAGGGAAGGGTTTCCCTTTGCAGAATAGGAGTAGAAACCTCTGCAGGCATCAACTAGAGATGGAAAATGTATTTAGAGTTAGCCCTTCCTAGAAGGAAAACGTTTGGGAAGCTGCAGAGAAAGTTATGCAGATTAGTTTTATATGATATCCTGCTGGGGGAATGCTGTTGGTTTAGGAAGGCTGAGGAATGAATCACTGGAATTGCTCCTGAGGGCCCTTTTGGGCGATATTTAGAAAAGTGGTTCATTGCCAGTGCTGGGAGGTGGGGGACAGAGCTCTCAGCCATCACAACCAGCTCCCCTGGGTACAGGAGGTGGTTGAACTGACCTCAAAACCTTTGCATTTTGGTCAGAAATCACCTGGTCTGACAGGACATGGCAACAAACCTACCTGGGGACCTCCTTGCTTTGATCTGTGCTTGCACTTTATAGGTGGTTTGGGTTTCTGGCAGCACCGTGAGGAGGGATGGGCAGAGACAAGGACCTTTTCAAAGCCAGCAAGTTCTTCTCAAGGTCTCTTTATCTACTGAGCTGAGAGATGTCCAGTTCTGTAACTTCCTTCCCTATTTTTTGACCAGTTTGCATCGGTCATGATTGAGTGGTGTGAGATCCTTCCCTGAAATCTGATCAGGAAATGTTAACTTTGACCAAACTGAGTATCTTTAACCATGCAGATTTTGTCACCTTCCTGTTTATCCTTTTTCCAGATCCCTGAAGAATGGCATTTCTTTTATTTATGTTGTCCAGGCCCCAGCACAGCTCCTCGTGAAACACCACTATGAAAACCAGTAAGTAGGTAGAGCAGAGAGAGGAAAGGGCAGAAAAACAGATTTGTCTGCTCACAGCTCCTCACCTGTGTTCTGTGGTTAAAATGCAATGAAATCAAGACCTTAAGCTTTACATTTGATAAAAATGATCTTTCAGATGTGTCCTCCATCAGTGTTTTTATAGTGGGCACAGTTTGGGAAATAAGGAGGGAAAACCCCTGTGTTTTGCTGTTCCACCTAAATTCATGGGTTTTGCCATTACTCACAAAGCAGAAGTTTTGCTTTACTACCAGAGAATCGAGTTGTGCATTGTTTAAAAATTACTCCCTGCAGGTTCATCTTTCTCTGGCTCAAAGGCACGTTAAAGGAGGCTTTGCCTTATCTCAGTAGCACATCTTGGGAAGTCATTTAGTGAGCAAATTGCCAGTTAATTGCCTTGATCTGCTGTTGAGAAAGATGCTGAAAATGAACTGTTCTTAATCATGATATCAAAATATCAGTTCTGTTCTATTAATTAGCACGCTGGGAAATAGGATGTGTTTTTTAAGGAAGCTACTTAAGCTGATCTGGTTTCCTTTTTATTTTTAGGTAATGCCTTTAGTTGGTTCCCTGAAAGAATCAAAGCTCTGGGCCTGTGTGTGTGAGGGGGGGGAAAACAAAGTTTCCAGGATGGGCAGTGGATGATAAGACTAAGGATTTTTCCATAAAATGAATGCTGAGGTATATCTCAGGATTTCGTGCAGCTTTGTTGGCTGGAAAACTTCAGGCACAGGGGGTTCATCTCTTAGGATTTTTATGGCATAATTTGCACTTCTCCCACAAATGCACTTTTCTTTGTAGTCTTTACTTGACCTGTGAATAAAAGGTCTCTTGGAAGCCAGTGTGGTTTGATTTTATAGGTTATTGGTCTTATTTTGAAGGGCTTTTTTGCAGACTAGGATTGACTTAGTGTTGACCTAAATTTACTTACCATAAATTTTGTTGGTAATTAGACTTGGCTCTCTGCTCTCCAGAAATATACCCTTTATTAATATATATCTTTCTGCAGCTTAGTTCTGTGATATGGCTAAAAAGCCAAGAGAGTGAAATAGGTGCAAAGTCAGCCTGTAATGAGTTCCAGTCCCATTATTTTGCCCAATTTATTTTTCAGCAGCACGACTGCGGTTCTTTGGTGGCCTCCCAGGAAAGGAATCTTAAAGAATCTTTGAGAATCATAGACTTGTTAAGGTTGGGAAAAACCTGTAATATCAAGTTCAGCTGTTTCCCAGCACTGCCAAGGCCACCACTAACCCATGTCCCCAAGTGCCACATCTAGATGGCTTTTAAATCCCTCCAGGCATGGGGACTCCACCACTGCCCTGGGCAGCTGTGCCAGGCCTGCACAACTTTTTGGCGAAGAGTATTTCCCTAATATCCAAATTAAACCTCCTGTGGTGCAACTTGAGGCTGTCTCCTCTCATCCTGTCCCTTGTTCCCTGGGAGCAGAGCCCGACAACCCCCCAGCTCCACTTCTCAGGGAGTTGTAGAGAGTGAGAAGGTTCCCCCCTGAGCCTCCTACTTGAGCATGAGAGACAAGAATTGAGGGTGTGATGTTTTTTCGAGAACTGCTCCTGTGCTACTCCTGATAAGGCTGAGGTAAGTTTTATAAGACAGATAACCTGCACATCAATGGCTTGAGCTGGAAAAGCAGATCACAAGCACAAAATGTGCCCCAGGGCAGCTGTTTGTGGCTGATGCCTGATGTGACAGGGAAGGAAGGGATATGTTTCAGACGCACTGCAGAGCTGTTGGTAAATGCAGCTCGGTTCTGTTTCTCTCCCTGCAGATGTGTATATATATTTTATTTTATCTTTGCTGTTGAAATGTGTGTGAGACATGGAGAAGCCCTTGGCACCCCGGCAGTGCCTCCTGCCACTGGGATTTCTGGGATTATCCTTACAGGAGGGAGCAGCTCTGCCAGGCATTCTGTGCTCGGAGCTATGTGAGCCAATTATCCTCATTTTCTTCTCTTCATGGAGAGAGATTGACTTGAATCTCACAAAATCAGAGCTACCCGTTGTCAGTTCTGCAGCTGCCAGAAAGATTTCTGGGCAGCAAATCAGTTCAGCTCTTCCATCTAACAAGGCTTTGAGTTCTTTTTGAGTCTTTCTGAGAATCATTAATTCATATCTGCCCTTTTTCTGATTTTTCCACTATTAGCAAGGGCTAATAATGTCTAAGGAAAAGGCCTTGTGGTTGTTAGTCCCGCAAAGCACGTGGGTGAACTCTTCCCTCTCCTCTTCCCACCAACCCTCTCAAAATGAGCTGGTGTGGCTTTCCAGGATGTCATTTCCTTGTTTTTCTACATCTAATGGGCTTTAAATTTGCTTGTCATCTCACAGGGCACAACTCTTAGTTCATTTAAATGCCTGTAAATAGTTCTCTAGAGCCTAAAAATATAACATGGTTAAAATTACTCTGACTGGGAGATGAGAACCTGGTTGCTTTTTCCAAAGGGACCTGGTTGCTTTTTCCAAAGGGACCTGGTTGCTTTTTCCAAAGGGACTTGTTCTGTCAGGTTTGTGTGTCTTTTTAAACACAAAATTTCTGTTCTTCCTGCTTGTCAGATGTTTCCCTACATGACTGAAGGTGTGCAGATGGGATTTGGAATTTAATCTCCTGCAGATAGGTTGAAGGAACACACTTTTTGGGGGTGAGGAGTGAGGAGCACCCAAGTGATGGGAACAGTGGCCGAGCCAGCTCTTGGCAGGGTGGAAGGAGTTGAGCCTCAGTTCCCCAGGCTGGGTTTTCCCGTGGCTGGGGGAGGCCTCTACTGTGGGAATCTGCTGATGGTCCCTTGTAGGGAAGAGGGAAAATTGCAGTAAAAAAAATTCCCCGTGACTTCCCCTTCCCTCCTCCTCCAGTATTTGCAAGTTGGGTGTGATTGGACTGAGGGCTGTACATGGAATATTTTGTTTACCTGTTCACAAGTGAATTAATATTTCCAGGGATACAAATACGCAACCAGGTCCTCAGTAGCGGCTCTCTTGGAAAAAAAGGTGATTTCACTTTGTTGCAGCTTCAGCCAGTCATTGATCACCCTGAACATTTATTTTCCAGTCACAGAAGGAAAATTTTGATGTTATAACGTGGCCAGAGCCTCTCAGGTTATTCCATTGAATCTGGGATGAGCACTTACCACATGCTAAAGCAAAATATTCAGCACTCAGGGTTTCCATCACCGGGGTGGGACTATACAAACTGAATGTATTCTATAAAAAGCTCACCCTTTTTTTTGGCTGATACATCCTCAAAGACGAGTTTGAGAGGCAGAACATTCAACTGAGCTGAAAAAATGGATCCTTTGGGGTGGTCGTGTTTGCTGCTGGCCATCTCTGCATCAGTTGGGAAGCAGGTAAATAAAAGGAAAATAAAAATAATCCATTTGTAGATGCAATTTAACAAAGTGCACCTGTATTTCTAAGTGTGTGTTGTCTTTGGGGCCACTGTGGGGAAATTCAGATGTTGTGGGTCTTCTGTTTTGCCAGACAGGGATAAATCTTTCCAAATGGTGCTGGGAGTGCAGGGAGGGACCAGCAACCACAGGACTGGGCCAGTCAAAATACATCTAATGTGCAGGTCTTGCTGAAATGTAACTTAATTAGTTTTAGATTAAGGGCCTGAAAATTAAGCAGAATTACTTTTATAGGCTATCCATTGATTGACTTGGAAGAAGCTCTCCAGGAATATTAAATAAAACTTAATATTATGAGGGGAGGACTGTGGAACAGCAAAATATGAACTCCTTGGAGGAAAAGAGTTGGAAATATAATTTGCATCTTCTTCCTTAGTCTCTTTGGCCTCTATTTTTTTTATCCTAAAATGTACATGTGTGTGACTTGTCTCTATGAAACTGGTTTTGTGGTTTGGGCTTAGAAGGATGGGGGGGGATTTGTGCTTTGAGTGATTGTGGACCAGAAAGTACAGGGGGAAAAACTAAGGTAATGTTCACTGGACCAGGAACCACAGAGAACTAGGAAGGTATTTTAAATATTCACTGCTTTGGAAGTTTCCTTCTCTTAAAGAAAGTGATTTGTTACAGTGTGGGAACCAGTTACTCCAAATTTAAGATGAAAATGCAAAACCTAAAAAAGTGACAATATTAGTACCCGTGTGTTTGTAAATTGTAGTGCTGGAGATTTTGGTGATGCTGTTTTAAACCTGTTTCATCTGAAAGGGTTATTAAAAGGAAATCAAGTTGACTGGTTTAGTTTCATATCCTCTGAGGCTAAAAGTGTCATTTAAGTAATTTCTAGGTCTTTCTGTGTGGTTTTGGTTGGAGGGGACCTTAAAGATCATCTTATTCCCACCCCCTGCCATGGGAAGGGACACCTTCCACTATCCCAGGTTGCTCCAAGCCCCGTCCAACCTGGCCTTGGACACTTCCAGGGATGGGGCAGCCACAGCTTCTCTGGGCAACCTGGGCCAGGGCCTCCCCACCCTCACAGGGAGGAATTTATTATCTGTATAATATTCCCTGGTAAAAGCCTGAGAGCAGCCAAGCACCAGGCAAGTGTTAGCTCTGGATTAACAACCACAGTGTGTGTTGTGTCTGGGACCTTGGGACACCTCAGTGTCCCCATAATCCCTTGGCAGGGAACAGAGTCATTCCCAGGAACCTCGTGGTGCCGTGGCTTATGCTCCTTCTGGAGTGTGAAATGTGCTTTTCACCCATCCGTTCTTTTCCCCCCCCCAACACACCCCTGCTTGTATTTTATCCTCACTGTTTTATGTGAAATAAGTGACCCAAACATGATGCCAAGACCTGCCTGGCCCCCAGCCCTGTGGAGCACAGGGCAGAGTGTGTTTGTGGATCCTCCACGTGAGTCGGGGCCACCAGCAGGTTCCCAGTGGCACCAACAGATGGCTCGGGCAGATGCAGAGCCCTCGCCAGCTTTCTGTGTTCAGAGGATGCCATAGTAGACACTGGGGGAGGAAAAAAAGCCTCCTTTCTAACTAAAAACAAACCCAAAAATGTGCTGTTTCAGAAAACAACTGGGTTTACAACAGGAGGACCTTTCCGAGCCCGTGATTTCAGTGGATGCTGCTGGCCCTTGGCACCAAAGCAGCAAGGGCAGGACGTGTTCCTGGCAGACTGTACCACGGTGTGGGCTCTGCTCCTCTGCTAGTTGATTTGTGAAAATAAAGCCTGCAGATTTGGAACTCTGCGTCCTGCACAAATGCTGGGTTTGTATTTGATTTTTAAGCTAAGATACTTCCAAAATAGAAATATAATTCTCTTTGATCTTAGGTCCAGGATACAGCTCCGTCCAAAGAGTTATTCCCATGGTAACAAGCCACACTTGACCAAGGGGTATTTTCCGCCCAAAAATATTTTTGGATGGAATTTCAGCATCCCTGAAGGTGATGGTCAAATCTACAGCTTTGGGTTTCACGCCAAGGAGGTTCCAAGTGGGACTGTGCTCTATTTTCTACACTTAGTGTCAGGCACAGCTGTCAGGGGCTGGTGGGAAACACTCCGCAATTTTTTTTTTTTTTCGGTCCTGTCCTCAAAGCAAAGATTTCCTTTATGCAGAAATCCAACTTGCAGAGTAAGGAAGAGAAATGAATAATTACAAAAATCCTTTAGAAATTCAAAATGATGTTTTTGTGAGCTGTGAATACCCCGATCAGCTCTCAAAACTCACTCGTGCTAAATATTTCCCAAGAGGACGTTTCTATATTATTGCTGTGATTACTGTGCTGTTATTCACATACAGTTTTTCTTCTGTTCCTTAGTAAATATGTTCAAGAGTAGCAATTCTTTTTAATGCCATGTCTTGATAAGAATTTTTAAGGATTTGAGTGCAAACTGGCTGTGGATGTTCAGTGCTTTGCCAGGGATTTAAGATACATGTACATTTTACTCAACAGTGCCGTCAGGAATTCCAGTGATGATTTTGAAACACATTAAATAATAAAATATCAGTTTATTCTGCAGAAAGTATGACAGCAAATGCATACTGATGCTGACACCAGCTGTCATTTGAAAGCAAACATTCCTTGGGTTGTTTATTTGTAGGCTGCAGGAGCGATGACAGCAGCCCATAGGAAAATCAATAGCTGGATTTTCCATCAGCCACTGCCTCTTGCCAAACTGCTGCTCCTGAGTGATTCTGCCTGTTAATTAGTGCTGTCAGTGTCTGAGCAAAAGGGAAAGGAGATTGTGAGGGTGGTGAGGCCCTGGCACAGGTTGCCCAGAGAAGCTGTGGCTGCCCCTGGATCCCTGGAAGTGTCCAAGGCCAGGCTGAACAGGGCTTGGAGCAACCTGGGCTGGTGGAAGGTGTCCCTGCCCAGGGCAGGGGCATAGAATGGGATGAGCTTTAAGGTCCCTTCCACCCTAAACCATTCTGTGATTGTGTATTAGGAGCAGATGTGTCCCATCCCAACATGCTGCTCCCATGGGATCCAGGCAGGTTTGCCTTCCTCAGTGTCTGAGGGGAGACCTCACTGCAGTCACAGCTTCCTTGGGAGGGGCAGAGGAGGGGCAGGTCCTGAGCTCTGCTCTGTGGGGAGCAGGGACAGGACCCCAGGGAATGGTCTGGAGTTGTGTCAGGGCAGGGGCAGGTTGGATCTCAGGAAAAGGTTCTTCCCCCAGAGGGTGGTTGGGCACTGACCAGGCTCCCCAGGGCACTGGGCACAGCACCAAGGCTGACAGAGCTCCAGGAGGGTTTGGATGGTCCTCTGGGGCACAGGGTGTGACTCTTGGGGATGGTCCTGTGCAGGGACCATCAAGTTGGACTTGATGATCCTTGTATGTCCCTTCCTACTTGTCATATCCTGTGATTCCACAATTTTCCCCCCTTGTGGTTTGGGGGAGAAACCTCATCATCCTTTGATTTATTTCCAATCCTGTTTTCCCAGGTACCATGTATCCAGATCCTCTTCCTTCCTTCTGAGTGATGCTTCAACCTTTCTTTATTGCTTTAAATTTAATTCTTGAAATTATTTGCTGATGAAGTGTTGCATTGCCATTTTCTGATTGGAGTCCAGCCCTTACCAACCTCTTTCTTGTCTCCTTCCAGAACAGAAGTTGAGAAGGGCCTACAAGGACTCTGTTCATGATAAGCAATGGCAAACTGGGGCCTTTTGGCCTCACCTGCTGCTGCTGTGGGGAATTCTTGGACAGGCTGTGATTTCTCTTTAAGTTTGAGTTGAAAACTGACTTTAAACCTCTGATTCAGCATAGGTTTGGTCCTGATAAGGTCCCAGAGGAGAGAGGTACCAGAGTTGCCCTGTTTTCTGTGCTGGTCTTTTCCCTCAAAGTGTCTTCCTGATTTTCCTTAAATACAGACAATTCCAGCGGTATCCCAGAAACCTGCTGACATCCATCTGCTCCCATGCCATGCAAGTGTTTCCTTCTCCCAGTCTTGTTTACATGTGCTGGAAGTGCATTTTTTCTCTCTTCTTTCACCCACTCACTCCCTCCAAACCGTGTGTGAAGCAAGTGAGGCAGTGATTTACTGCACAAAAAGAGGGATTATAGCAAAAGGAAGGAAGACGTGTCATTACTTGTGGAAAACAAGCATTCCTTGAAGTTAATTGAGGTGTAAATGAACTTGCTTTGCTCCCATTAATGTCAGTGAAACTGAATATGCTATTTGCTAATTGCAGTGAGGGCACACAACTCTCCAGATCCAGACTACTTTAGATATTTTTAGTTGTTCCTTTAGTCATCAGCTTCCACTTTTGTCTGTTCCAGGCACTGGTGGGAAAACACAGCAGCCCTTTTTCTGCAGCAGGGTCACACTGTTCTGAGGAGACAGACTTTTCCCCCCCCCCCCCCGCCCGCTTTCTTTTTTGTTNCTTCTTTTTTTGCATAAAGGGAAAACACAGCGTTTTGGGCTCTTAGAACTCTCGTGGTGAATGCTTATTCCAGTCACAAAACTGTGATGTTTCTTCCTCAAGGTGTCAGCTTCTTGAGGATTACTGGGTAGGTGTTAAGCAGGTCTGAGTTTCTCAGTTGAAATAAGAAACCTTTACTCGTGATAAGCAGCTGAATATTTTCTCCAATTAAATTTTCTTCTGCCTGAAGTGCAGTACTGGCAGCAGGTTGGAACTGGCTGGTCTTTAAGGTCCCTTCCAAACCAGTCTGTGATTCTGTAACACACCTGGAGATGTGCCTCCATCTTTTGACCATTTCCTTGGTTTTGTAGTACATTGGATAGTCACCAAAAGTCTAAGCAAACTCAACCATTCTTGGTAACTTGACAGTGGAATTGCTTTTAAAATGACTTAAAAAACCTGGCTGGATGAGGCCGTGTCTCATCCAAGAACTGCCTGATTTATGAATCTCCCTGTGGTTCTTGGGTATCTCTTAAATGCCCTAAATGAAGCATTTGGATTATGAGGGGAAAGTGTATGGTGAAAGCGTATAGAAAGGTGGTAAAACTCTTCTTTCTTTCTGGAAAGACACTCTGCTCATTTTTGGGCTTGTTAAGTGGAGGCAGGACTGTGGAGCTTTCCTGGAGATGGTGGTGATGATGTGGATGTACAGGGGAGTATCCAAAGGTGGGAAGAGGTTGCTGAGAAAATCCATGGACCTGAGGGAAGGTTGGGTTGACCTTGTTCCTTTTCCCCCAGTTGATGGCCTGTACTCACCTTTATCATGTTATCAGCAGTAAATCCGTGGTGGTCTGAGTGAACTTCTAGAGTGAAGGCTGTGATCAGTCTTCTGATGCAGTGACTTCTGATGAAGTGACTGATGTGATCAGTCTTCTGTCCAAAGACAACTTTTGTGCCACAGCTTTTTGTGGCTCCTTAAATCTACAGGTCACTGTGAAAGTAATGAAGAGGAAATTCAGTGTTTTAGCAGAAAGTCTCAGGAACTTGGGCTCTGGTGGGGTCAGTTTATTGGGGCTGAAGCTCTCCCTGCCTGAAGGCCTTATTTATACTATGGCTCATCCACAATAACATAATATTTTCCATTTTTAAGGAACTTTGCTCTTTTTCTCCATGTAAATTTTTTCAAACTGGTTTAAAGTGTTGTACTGGTTTGTAAACCTGTACTGACTGTAACAGAAATGAGGGGGAGCAAACAACAGTCACAGCTGAACCCTCAGTGGAATGGGGTGAGAAAAGGGGAGGAACAGCCACTCGTGTTTCCCATGTCAGGCTCCAGCAATAACTGAGTACATTCAACTGCAGTCCAAGGGCTAAAGCGAAGTTTTCAGGTGATGGGCAAAGCTGGGATGAAAAGGGAATGTCACCCACAGAGAGATGTGCCAGGAGTGCTGAAATGGTGTAAACAAGGTCTGGAGGAAGCAGAACCTTTCATTTTCATTTTCTCTGAGTCTGTGGGCTCAGAAAAGACCTTGGTGTTGTAAATTAGGGAATATAAACCTCTCAGGTGGTTATTCATGATGATAATGTTGTAGAATGTTTGTCTCCTTCAGATGAGCAGCTGTGAGATCCGTGTGATGTTCATCAATGTTCACTTACTGTAAGCCAGTCTGGGCACAACTGAAATTTAAAAAAACAACATATTTATTATTCATTCAGTATTATTTAATAATATATAGTTAAATATTATTTCATAAAATTATTCTAATAATATTCAATTACATTTCTTGAATATATGTAGTTATTTAATATTTATTATTACAAAATTCACTGTCAGCATCGGCAGCACTTGAGCATATGTTTGCTGTCAGCTTGGCTTGCAGATGAAAACCTTCATGTTCCAAACCAACTGGCTCTTGTGGGCTCTGGCTATTCGGGGAGGGGGGGTGTAGCAGCCCTGAGAGCTCTGTCTGTGGGCAGGCTCAGTGGTGGAATTCTCATATCAATACTGGGGATTCGTTTTCCTTTAGCTTCTTAAGTATTTTCCTATGAGTTTTAGTGTATATACTTATATAGTAAGTTTATAACTTGTTATTTAATGATTTTGATCACTGCTATGTTACCTGGCTTGCTGAGCACGATGTTTAATGATCTTTCTAAGGTGCAGAAGTCACTTTGCTCAGCAAGGCAAGGGGAGGTTTACACCGAGCCAGGAGTCTGCTCATCGTGCTGACAGTGCTGATGCGCAGGATAACCTAAATACACGCTTTTAACCAGCTTCAGCTGAATTGATGTGACCTCTTTTCTTTGAAATGTGATCAGTACAAGGGAAGGAGGCAGCTTGTGTTGTTAATTTTTGTTTTCAACCTCTCCAAAACCCTTTGTATTCGAAGGGCGATGCGTTAAACAAGCTTTGCGGGGAGGGGGCAGGTGGGTACGAGTGACACGTTTCTGCAAGGAGCTGCACACACAAACCCATTCGTTAAGGACGTGTGATTTTGAAAGAGAATCGTAGAATTGTTAAGGTTGGAAAACGCCTCCCAGATCATCCAGTCCAACCTTCAAACAAATCCCACCATGCCCACTAAACCATATCACAAAGTGCCACATCCGCTTGTCCTTTAGAACACCTCTAGGGGTGGGGACTCCACCACTTCCCTGGGCAGCCACTTCCAGTGCTGAACAATGGAGAATTATTTTCTGATATCCAATCTAAACCTCCCCTGGCACAACTTGAGGCTGTTTCCTCTCACCCTGTCCCTTGTTCCCTGGGATCAGAGCCCGACCCCCACCAGGTCCCCTCTCCTGTCAGGGAGTTGCAGAGCCAGAAGGTCCCCCCTGAGCCTCCTTTTCTCCAGGCTGAGCCCCCCCAGCTCCCTCAGCTGCTCCTGGTGCTCCAGACCCTTCCCAGCTCCATTCCCTTCCATGGACACACTCCAACCCCTGAATGTCTCTTTTGTGTGAGGGGCCCAGAACTGACCCCAGGATCGGAGGTGTCCCAGCAGTGCCCAGCACTGGGGGATGGTCACTGCCCTGATCCTCATGACTCCATTGGGGTCATATGATTTCCAGTGATTATGAAAGGAAGAGAACAAAACCAAACCCACAGCTTGTTGGGACTTTTCAGTTTGTCTGTGGGGGTTTTTTTGACTTTTAAATTTGTAAGCATGCCTTGGCACACAATTATTTTAAGTTTGGCATCAGGAAGTGTTAAGTTAACACTTACTCTGACTTTCCTTAACTTAAGAATGTATTTTTTATTGAAAGCTCCAGGATGTAAACTGGTTTGTGTTGTATTTTCCTTTTGGATTTTATATTCTACAAGTTGAATAATGTGTAAATAATAGGTGGAAATACATGTGTGTGTTTACACAGACCAGGGATCTGATCCTATCCTGTCCTGTCCTATCCCATCCTCTTTTTCCAGAGTAAAGCACTGTAGGTGATGGGATTTTGTACCTTTGTCTGCCTCAAGTGATGAGTTGAAGTCTGTTGTTCTCTATTACCCCTCTTAGTAATGGAGTGGTCTAAAGCCTTAACTTCTCTGAAAGGAGAAATCGTGTTGCTTTGGGTGTGCTGAAAGTAAGTCTGACTGGAAGTTAAATTAATATGAATAACGGGAAAAAAATGCATCCCTTGTTCCAATTCAGCAGCAACTTTGCTGCACTAAATGCAGAGTGTTCTCAAGTAGATTTTTTTAGTGTGCCCAAGTTGTGCAGAGCAACAGGAGCATCTCAAACCTTGTCTTGGTGGGAAACAGGAAGGATAAGAAGTGGATGGGGATAAATTCCATCTCTAGAGGTTTAGGAAAGTGTTCTTACTTGAACTCTACTAGGAGCTGTGGGAGAGAAAGCTCCAATTAATGAGGAAGGGGCAGAGATTTCTGCTTGCAATTTGAGGTATTGGCTCCTGACAGCTCACGAAGCACCAACCGGTTGTAGCTCAGCCCTGCCCACCCCAGCAGGACACGGATGCTCTGGGGAGGGACCTGTACCAAGGACTCCTCTCCCAGTTTGCACCATGACCAGGTGGGAAGCCACAGAAACCCAGAGCAGCTCTGCTGCAATGTCACCATGGCAACCGGCACAAATAAGGGCCCTTCTGGGGAAAGAGAGGGAGCAAATTTTGTTGCAGCCAAGAATTATTATTCGTGTGTGATTGCAGCCCTGTTCCAAAGTTTCTCTGCAACAAAACCAAATGGCAGTGGAGATGTGATGCTCAGGTGAAGGGACTTGCAAGCTTCAAGAAAAATAAATGGGATTAAGCCAAAAAAATGGAGAAGAAATGCTGCATTAATTACATTTATAAAGCTGTTAAATGCAAGATTAAAAAAAGGTTGTTGCAGTCCTCAGGTCTGTGTGTAGCCCCCATGAAATGTGTGTACAAAATCACAACACTGTGATTCTGTGAGTGAAGTTTAAGGTCTAGTTATTTATTTTACAACATTGGAGGAAGTATCTGTGCATCCAGTAATTTTCTGAATGGGATATCCCTATTTTTAATATTGGGCTCCTTTACCAGTCCTCAAGGTATCAGTTCTCTCAACTTCTTTATACACAAATCTCTGAAATGGCTCTTCCTTTTTTTTTTTTTTTTTTGCCTTTTTTATTCTTTTAATCAGGAAGTTTTTAAACTATTTAACAGAACTCAGAAACATTTAAATAAAAATGAGGAATTCTGTAATTGCAAAAGCAGGGCGCTGTTGAGTCATGGCTTATTTTGCATGGAATTACCATTTCTTGTCCTCTTGAGCAACAAAACTGCACTATGTAAGAAAATACCATATGATATTGCATATGGCATTTTAATAACATGCATTTTACGGAACTTCTGCTTAGCCAAACCCACAAATGTGAGATGGAAGATTTCAAGGGCATATTAAAATTTCTCATGGGAAGTCAAGTTTCCTTGGGATGCTAGATAAAGATTTGATTTTGTTATTTGTTTTATGTTATTTTAATTCTCGTTTTAGAGGAAGGGTGAACCCTGGGCCCCCATCAGGGTGGTTATTCCTTCACCGGCACTTCCCAACCTTGACGACCTCCTTGCTTTTCTTCCTCCTTTAGTCCCGGTTAGTTGGAGCTCTCTCTCAAACATGGGGTCGGGTGGAGATTAGGGATCTTTCCATGTTATTTCTGGCCGCTGTATTTTCACTGTTCATCTGTGTTGATGAGACAGGGGAGAAGGAAAGATGGGAGAGTAGATGAGAGTCTGCAGCCAGGAACTGGAGAAGGCATCGGAGGCTGGAGTGATACATGGAAAGTGCTTGGATTTCTGTGTGTCAGTTTTAAATGAAGGCTTAGGTGTTTTAACAGATAAAAGCTGATTTTAGTCTAGTTCATAATGTTGGCGTGGGGGTTCCCTGTGTTAGTGCTGCTGGACTGGATGGTTGGAGTCTTGTGTTTATCTTCTGGTTCTACACAAACCACTGGTGCGTGTTGGATTCAGAGCCCACATCCACGTGTTTTTAGGTCCTTAAAGGCCCTCAAAGCTGCCCAGTGGAATTTTCCGAAGTATCAAAGCACCAGACTTCAGATCTAAGATACAGGATTTTTCCATCTCTGGAAGTGTCCAAGGCCAGGCTGGAGGGGCTTGGAGCAACTTGGGCTAGTGGAAGGTGTCCCTGCCCATGGCAGGGGGTGGAACGAGATGAGCTTTAAGGTCCCTTCCAACCTGAACTTTTCTGTGATTTTTACCCTTCCACAAAGTACCTTTATACCCAATTTTGAAGGTGTGGTGTTTCACACTGTGGTATTTAGAAGTAAATATGAACTGGTTATAAATTACAGATGTGGATGCTGTGAATTTATCTGTGGGAAAACTGCTTTTCTCATCGAAACATTAGATTTTGAGGGAACTTGCTGAAATATTTCTAGCCCTCTACATAATTCAGGAAGTTCTGCTTCTGCTGTAGTGTAGAAGAAGAGTTTCTCCAAGGTTTACTGTGAATTCAAGAAGGTAAGGAGCAATCATTACTCAGACAAACATATTAACTTTATTTCCTACATGCAATCTTAGCGTTAGGCTGTTTTCAAGAAATACATTTAAATTGAATATATTTCATTAAATCTACCTTTCCTAAGGTGGAGAACTTGGAACTGGCAATAAAGACCTGACCTCTACCCATTCCCTCTCATTATTAGCTTCTGAAGCCTGTGGTGGTTTTCCTCTGTTTGTTCATACGTGGCAGTAAGTTGACAGTGGGATCCATCAGCTCCATTTCCTTCTTGCAAAAGTGGAATGTTTTAGGGGTTTTTAGGTAAAATGAATACTGAATATACATAATTTTGATTATTTGAACTTACTCTTTTCAAAGTTATTGTTGCTACTTTGATATTAAAAGCAGTCTGGGGGGAATGGTTGGACTCAACGATCTTCCAGGGCTTTTCCAATCTTAATGATTCCACGATTCTGTGGAAAAAAAACGTTTTATTTTTTAATCAGAACCCTGCCCAGCATTCCTATTTGCAGTCTACTGTAGTTCCCAGTCACTAAAAGACGGAGAGGAATCCCTGGCCACGCTTCTAATTCAATATTTCCTGTAATCTGAGGTTGAACTGCATTTGAACGAGAAGGTCTCCAAGGACACTTTACAAGTATGAACGGTGTTTGAAATTTATATTTTTTCCAAAGAACCATACCCAGGTCACCACCAAACCAGAACATTTTCAACTGTTCTTGAACAGTTCTGAGAATGCTCTGTGAGTTTGCAGTTGAGCCCTCAGAATTATTCTGTGATTATCACGTTGGTGATGAGATTACAAGAGACATGCCTAGAACAGCCCCGATGAATACTTAAAGATAATTTTAATGCTTTTGGCTTAAATTTCCAAGGGCTTTGCTGGGTTTGCATGGAGAATTTCAGTAAATATGTGTTGGTTGTATTAGCTTAAGTGGTTCGAAAAACACGGTGATGGGAAGGGATTGTAATCCTGAGCTTAACAAGTAGGGAGAAGTATTACAGGCTTAGTGCGTCCATTGCCACAAGCATTAGGCTGCCTTCCTAATGGGAATACATTCTTTCCCCAAAGTTGATGGACATATTGCATATGGGGAATCCCTGGTTTTCAATATTTCTAAGGCATTTCAGCAGATCCATTCCAAATTTCTGCCCTGCTGCCATTTTCCTGAAGTTCTTCTCAATTAAAATCATATAATGAGCTAACTTATATGTGGTCACAATGAAAATAGTTTCAGTAGAGGATATTTACCCTCCAGAGTTCAGTGTGGGCTGCAGAGCTACTCTGCAATGCAAATGAATATTGAAGTGTTTCCTGTTCCTACAAGTGCTGATAGATACATTCACTTTCCTTGGAAAGCAACAGATTGCCTGGATCAAAGATTTTGTCCTCGTTTAAAATGTAATCCGTTCCTCTTCCCCATCTCTCTCTGGTGCCTTGCTTTTCTTGTATGCATTATGCTGCTTTATTACCAAATGAAAATATACTTGCTGTTGATTAAAAGGGATTAAAGATTATAGGAGTATAAAGACAACTAAAAATCCTGAAGATGTCTTAGCAATGAGTGTTCCTGCATCGCAATAGTATTCTTTGACAGTTATTTATACAAGAAAACTCACTGTTTTCTAAGTAGTTTTCATTTTGATAAAGAAATGAGCCATACAACTGCACTTCCAGATCCATCTGTGCATTTTAGAAATGCTGCTGGAGTGTTCTCCTTTTTCAAGGGTTATGGTGATGTCGAGTCAAGCACTCTGTGGTTCAAAGCACCGGTGCTCTGAATTTTACAGCTGTTACAGTTCAGGGTCTGTGATTTCATAGAATCCCAGAATGTTTTGGGTGGGAAGGGACCTTAAAGCCCACCCAGTCCCACCCCCTGCCATGGGCAGGGACACCTTCCACTATCCCAAGTTGCTCCAAGCCCTGTCCAGCCTGGCCATGGACACTTCCAGGGATCCAGGGGCAGCCCCAGCTTCTCTGGGCAACCTGTGCCAGGGCCTCACCACCCTCACAGGGAAAAATTCTTTAGGATTAATATTAAGTCTTTGAAATACTAATCCTTGCCTTTTGAGGTGGTGTCTTAGAACTGCTGAAGTGATAAATTTTGCTTGGAATAATCTATTTAGTGAGATCAAATGCCAAGAGAGCTAAACTGAAAGTCAGTGATTTATCACTAAAACATTGTTAGAACCAAGTGCCGTGGACTCACTTTTAGGAGAAGGTTCTAAGCTTTGCTTCAGCAGGTCAGTGTGTGCATTGTACTCAGTTTTCTGAGCCAACAGGATATAAACATCCAGGAAGGAAAACAGAAGGTCAAGTGTGAACCTCTCACATCAAAGGAGGCCATTCAGCATCTTCCAACCTTCGTTCTGCTGATCTCTGATGGGAAAAACATATTCTTTCTTATCTTTCATGATGCAACCAAAAAAAAAAAATTCCCTGAGTTTACTGGGACTAGGAATAGTAAAAGGTGGGAGTTAGGAAATGTGTGGATGGTGTATCAGGGATGCAGGGTTGGTACAGCCCAGGGGCAAGAGCAGTGACTGACACCAAATCCTTATGCCATATTTTCCCAGGAAGGGTTTTTAAGTAACATTTACAACTGTATTGAAGAACATAAGTGAGAATGTGCCATGTTTAAATGTGGGTTTTTTTTTCCTGCAGATAATATTTCCAAGGAAACTCAAAATGTTGTGACACTCCCAGGATTATAACTGCAGCAGAAAGAGTTTATTTTCTAAATATAGTGGTGATATTTAATTTATAATCCTCTCCTCTTCTTTGGGGCAAGAAAAGCTCCCTCTCCTCGAGTTTCTGAGCTGGTGAATATGACTCCTGAGAGTGTGGGCAGCAGTGGAAGTAATTTGTAGTTTTAGATGCTGTTCTCCTACCCATCTAAAATTCTGTGGGATTCTGATGGAGCAGGGCCCAGTTTGCCATCAGCACCCAACTGGAAGGGTGGCTGGTAAACCTGGTGATCTACCAGGGGCACCTGGACCAGCAGGAACCTGGTGAAGCTCGGTGGGGATGTGCTAAATCCTGCTCCTGGGGAGGAATCCTGCCTGCAGGAATGCCACTGCATATTCAGATCTGCTTTAGGACCTGACTTGGGAAAGCTGCCCTTTTGCTGCACTAACACGATCCATATTTGTCCTACATTAGTGTTTTAAACCTAGTTTTTCAACAGAAGATCTTGTAAAAATGGTTGGCATTTAAGTTTGGCCGTGCGTGCGCAAATATTCATGGTGGCTTAATGACTTTGCTCCTTTTGAATAAATCAGTGGGTTTTCAGTGATATTTAAAACTTGCAACGTGGTGTGTGATGCTTCTACATTTGAGCTGGAAGTAAAACCTTGTGGGAAGGTGGGTGGTGATGACCTGCAAGGTCTCTGGTTGTGCAGGGGAAGCTTCAACATCCCTCAGTCAAGCTTCTACATCCCTTTTGTGTTTTTAACGTGTCTTGGGTTGAACAGCAAGTGCTGTAGGATGGCTGTCACACAAAGATGGATTTAATGTTGTCTTTTATAAAAAAAACCTATAGAACTTGTGGATATTTATGGCACTCAGAATTATAACTGCAGCAGAAACAGTTTATTTTCTGACTATAGTGATGATATTGAATTTATCATCCTCTTCTTTGGGGCAAGAAAAGCTCACTCTTCTCTACATAAACTTCTATATAAATATTTATATATTCTATTTATAAATATATAAAACTATGTATATGTAGTTTTATAATTCTATGAGCGTCATGAATGTCTGTAAGTTCTGAAGTTTGGCTTTGCTGTCAATGCTCATGATGGTTCTTCCTGGCTTTCTTGTCAATAGATTGATGCATCTCAGAAAATTTGCACTCTTCGGCACAATTTTGTCCTTGTGGATGTGTAAATGGATGTGAAAATTTTGGAAGCAGGCCTAGAATAGGTGAAGCTCTTTTCTGATGGAGCAGACCATATCAACCTGGTGAAGGTGGTACAGTCACCTTCCAGATTTATGAGAAGATCATCTGTTCTTGCTAAAGCTGTGTATGGTGAGACTTCCATAGCTGTGAGATCCCTGGTACCTAACCACATCTACAAACACAACATTTATGGCATAAATATGTGTTTTTAAGCAGCAGTGAGTAAATGGATTATTAAATTCAGCCGGGGGGGGGAGAAGGTTGTGTGGAGACCTCACAGCACCATCCCATACCTGAAGGGGCCTACAGGGAAGCCAGAGAGGGACTTGCATCAGGAGTTGTAGTGATTGGACAGGGGGGAATGAGTTCAAACTGAAAGAGGGGAAATTTGGGTGAGATATTGGGAAGGAATTCTTTCCTGTGTGAGGGTGGGGAGGCCCTGGCACAGGTTGCCCAGAGAAGCTGTGGCTGCCCCTGGATCCCTGGAAGTGTCCAAGGCCAGGCTGGAGAGGACTTGGAGCAACCTGGGATAGTAGAAGGTGTCCCTGCCCATGGCAGGGAGTGGATTCAGATGGTCCTTAATGTCCCTTCCAATCCAAACCACTCTGTAATTCTATTTCCCTTCAGGCTTTCAAATCTCCATTTGACCAGCAAACGAATTTGTGGATTAAAGGTTGCTACTTATATTTAGGTGTCATTGAAGAAAGAAAAATCCTGATGTAATTATTTAGCAGAGCCCTCAGAACTAAATAAATAATGTGCCCTTGGCTGCCTGATCTAATGATACATATTCTCCAAAGACAAGCAGCTCCACTGCAGAGACACTCCTGTATTTTGGGTAAGTGGCACAGTTTTTTGGAGAAGGCGGGGAAGTCATTGACCTAAATACATGTTTATCTGAGAACTCTTCCATTAAAGGGAGGCTTTTATTCCTCTAAATAAGTAGGGGATTTGGAGATCTTTAAGGTTACAGGACCCAATAAATTTGCATGTTTTTTTCTAGTTTTATTCTGTGTTTATTACACAGTTTCAGTTTGTCACTGGTTTGGTTGGTTGTGTGTTTTAACGTGAACTCAGCATGAAGGTACAGAGCAGCTCTAAAGTGCACTGTGTTGGACTGAATATCGTGCTTTCTGTTAATTTTTAATTAATGTTCCAGTGACTTTTCTGGCTGTAACAGTTCAAGTTTCCTTAATACTAAGAAACCCCACGTGCAGAGCCATTTTTCTTTACTCGGGCAATCCTGTCAATAATTTTTACACATCACAAACAGTGACTTTCCTCTTTGTTTTCTGATGTTCTCACATTTGTAAGTGGCATGTCTAATGCGCTGGAGCGGCTGCAGATGTACTCTCTGGTGTGTATTTTAGTTTTCTTCCACTTGAACTCACTCGCTGCTTCCTGTCAGTCCCTCTCCCTGCTCTCAGCTCCCCCCTGTAACCTGCCTGTCCCCAGAGAGCCCTGAGGCTGCTGCCTGTGGCTTGGAGAAGAACTGGTGATCAGGGAGGTGTAGCAGGGGCTGGAAAGGGGGGTCAGAGCAGCCATGGGTGTGTTGGCAAAGTCCTTGTTTCTTCTGCAAAGCTACAGCACAAAAAAACGTGGATTTCTTGTGGGGGTTCTGGCGTGTCCTGCTCCTTCCCTGAGTTGAAGAACCACTTGTTGTACAGGGCATGGCTGTAGGATGTTGTTAGTCAAGTATTTGTGAGGATGAAAATCAAATCAGATAGTCATTTCAGCAAACTGTGCTGCCTGTGGAGAATTTTCCAGGAATCAAGGATGAAGAGAGGTTTATCTTGGAGGCAGAATAACTTTATTTTGTTTAAGAGTGACCTGAGTGTAAAGGAGCGGAGGACTGGGCAAGGCAGCAACTTTGCCTGTCACAAGGCATCCTGTCATCCTGCAGATGTATGGACAAGACATGTCTATGTGGGGAGAGAAGTTTTGTCATGTCACCTCACAGAAGAAAAAGGAAAAATAATGTTTTTAAGGAAAACTTTTTGTGCACTTGGATAAGAAATCATGAGCTTGGGCTGTGGTCTGTGTACATACAAGGGCTGCCCACAGATACCAGCACTCACAAACCTAATTTTTGCAGCTATAACAACTGTGTGGCTTGTTTTTTACTACTCAGCTTTGTTTCTGATTAATTACTAATTGATTAAGTTCCTGCAGATCAGAGCCTGGGGCTGTTCTCATTGACAGCTGGGGTGCTCAGATGGTGGTACTGGGTTTTCAGATGGGGAAAAAAACCCAGTTTAATAATGTTGCAGTAATGAAATTTATATTTTTGCTCAAAAGGAAAGATTAGAAGCCATTCAACATTAGAGAAAAGTTAGGGAAGAAGAATTATCTGCGTGCTTTTTGATGCTTCAGCCTTTTCCTGCCTGAAGTGAACAGCACTGGGGTGATTTAATTAGAGAAGGCAAATGGATTTTCCTGAGGTTTTCTGTATATTTGGAATTACAGTTGAGAATGAAAATATTTTTTCTGATTAACAGAGTTTAAGTTTTCCCATTTTCACTTTGAGACTCAGTGTCCAAATGCTCCTTATGAGCAGGGACATCATTACACACTTTGATCTTCTGCATCGAATCACAGACTGGTTTGGGTTGGCAGGGACTTTAAAACTCATCCCATTCCAACCTCCTGCCATGGGCAGGGACACCTTCCACTATCCCAGGTTGCTCCAAGCTCCATTCAGCCTGGCCTTGGACACTTCCAGGGGTGGAGCATCCACAACATCTCTCTGGTGCATAATTTCTAGCCCATAATTTCTAGCAAATTTGAGTTCCTTGCTTATGCTTACTCCTGTGTATGGTTTCTGCTACTTATGGCGTCATAGACCAGAAGCACAGAGAAGTTTTGGTGTTTATTTCCCCTCAAAACGCGTTTTTAAAATATGGTTAAAATGCTGTAACGTGATATTCATTGGTCAGTCAGGCCTTGCTTATTTTTCTTGAGAGCAGTAGCACAAAAGCACTGGTTTCCACCAGCTTTTTTGAATTACTAGGAAAATAGGTTTAGGTTATTATTTATAATAATAAATAAAAACTTCCTCAGCGGGGAGCTGGACGTGGAAATTAAGGGATTTTGTTGGGCACGCCGCTGTCAGAGAACTCGAGAAACTTCAGGAAGTCCTTGGAGTCATGGAAAGACCTGGGTGTCTGTCACATCTCTGTACCAAATACAAGCACAAAAATGTAGAAAATGTGATAGAAAAAAGGCATTTCTGCGGTGTTTTAGCAGCTCCTGACCAGTATCTAACAACTCTGCCTCAGCCAGAGCAGGGGTGGGCTTGGTGGTAAACGAAACAAGAATACGACTGGAAATCTTCAGTTTTGTTCTGAGCCATTTCCTATCTTACAAGAACAAAAAACGTGTGAAACGGGAAGGGTTATTTCTGAGAAAACTGCTGCTCTGGGAGGCCAGAGGCTTGGAGAGCACGGCTGGGGAGGTGGATCAGCAACAGGACAAGGTTTGCACGGGGAATTGAGGAGGGGAAGGATCTGGACTGAGAGGTGTGGAGGGGAGTCAAGAATTACCACCAAGAAACTCAGTGGGGCAGTAGGAAAGACTGGCAGAGTAGCTTTTTTCAGTTTTGTTTGTTTAGGTCTTTTTTCATCTCCTTTTGACGGTCTTGTAACATGTTTCTCAGACTTTGACTCTGCATATTGGACATTTTGCCATTATAATTGATTGTATTTTTATATAGATTGGTTACGTGGTCCCAAAGTGTGGCCCAATCACCAAGAAAAAGGGAGGTGGTTAATGGCTTGTTGGGTGTGTGTTATTGTATTGGGGTTTTTTTATATTTGTTTTGCTTTTTTCATCCCCCATGTGAATTCTTACTATTTGATCAGAGCATCTCCAGGCTGAGGCTTGATCCAGTTTCTCGTGGGCTGTGCACACAAAATGGGACAGTGAGCAGAGAGCTGGGCATGAGAGATGCTCATACTTCTGTTTTCATCTCAGAGAATCATTGAATGGTTGTGTTGGAAGGAACCTTAAAGTCCACCCAGTCCCACCCACTGCCATGGGCAGGGACACCTTCCACTGTCCCAGGTTGCTCCAAGCCCCGTCCAGCCTAGCCTTGGACACTTCCACGTGTGTGACATTCACAATCTCTCTGGGCAGCCTGTTCCAGGGCCTCACCACTCTTTGAGTAAAGAATTCCTTCCCAATATCCCATCTAACTCTGCCCTCTGTCGGTTTGTAGCCATTGTCCCACATGGAAACCTGAGTTGGTGCGGTGGGAACTGTGGGAGAGAGTCCACCTTTCCAGCTCTGATTTGAAGGGGTGACAAATCACTTTTTACAGCTCATCAAGAGCCAGGCTTTGCAGTATGAATGTCAGTGCTTCGAGGAACTACCCTGAATCCATCAATTTGTAGGGCTGTAAAAGTGACATGATGGTGATGAATGGGAGGCAAGTCAGACCTGGAAAGGACATCTCTGGTGGTGTAGCTGTTGATAATTTAGGCAGCTCTGTGTCTGTTATTGGTGTAGCCATCAGGGATCATCATCCTTTTTGGTAGATTTGAGCCCAACTCTCTGTATCTTTGATTTCAGAATCATTTATCTGAAGTGGTGCTCAGCTGTCCTGCACTTTGCAGGTGATACTGAGCATCATTTTCACATTTGCAGCTCAATTCTTAAACTTTAATGTGCCAGTAGTGGTGTGGAGAAAAACTTGAGAGGAGGTGAGGAGGAGAACACCTTTATCCTTTTTTCTAAGCTTGATACAAAACTAGTTTTACAGCTGATTATCATGCAGCTTATACTCAAGAGAACCTGTATCCCTTAGTAAGGTACAGGGAAAAGATATATAACAGTGCAGAGGGTTTCTAGAGCCAAAGTCTGCCCTACCATTTATATTCTTAGTGCCTCTCCTTCTCCCAGCTCCCTATTTCTTGGTCCCACAGCAAGGGGATGTTGCTGAGAGAGTGAAAAGCTGGACTTTTCTATGCCTGTTAATTAATTCCAAAGTGTTTTAAAGCATATTAGATAATGGCAGAAAACATTTAGCATGTTTAATTCCAGTGCACTGAAATATATTGTAATCCATGGCAGAAGGATTTAATTCATGTTTCAGTACAGCCCAGGCTGGTCACCTGCTAAGTTGGGCTTAGTTGACTGAGTTGTGTCCAGCGAGCTGAACCTGGAAAATACTCTCTGAGCTCCCCTTACTGAAATTTATCTGAAGAGAATGTGGCCACCGTAGTAAATTTTGAATGGTGTACAGGCGTTTTAAATGGAAATTCCAGGAGTTGAATTGTGCCTTCCTGCCCAACCCCTTAACATCCTCCCCTTGTTTTGGCTGATTTTTAGCAGTGTGATGCTGCCTGAGCATCACACGTGTCTCAGGGAGGATTTCTCCCCAAAAGGATGACAGTAATTTGGTTTTTTCCTTCGATATCTTTCCATTTCTTAAAATCCAGGACAAGCTTCAAGTTTGAGAGGGCTTCAGACTTTGAAAGATGCTCCGAGGACTCAGCTCAGCCCAATACTGTTTTATTGGGTTTTCTTGAATTTTCCCAGTCCGAGGCTGATCTGGACTGAATTGACAGAAAACTCCAGCAGAAAATTTCCATCAAATGATGGGAAAACCACTACAAAGGTGGTTTCAGTGTTGAATTGCCCTTATAATCTGTATTCTGGGGAGGAGTTGAGGGTTCCTGCTGAATTTATCCTCCCCCAGCTGCTGCAGAGCTCAGGGTGTCAGACCTTGATAGCGAAGTCATTTTTCAGCTTTCCCAGCCTGTGTCAGCATTTTCCTCTTGGGGTTAAAATTTTTTGTTGTTGCTGTTGTTCCTCTTTTATGATACTAATTCTTTTTCAGACTTGAGCAAAGAAAAATCTTCTCCCCCCTGCCAAGAACCCTCAAAATCCTGTGTTAGGCGTGAAAAGCTGCAGATGGTTCATTCAGGAGGGATTGGATTTGCTCAGTGCAGACCCAGGGCACGTGTTAATGCTTTCAGCACTGTTTGTGGAGATGCTGGAGCTGGGTGTGTGTGGGAATTCCAGGGATGCAGGCTCTCAGCATCCCAAGGCTGCTGCCTGCAGTTTCTGTGGGCAGCCTGGCATGCCCGCATCCCTGGGATTTGATGCAGCTCCAAGAGCTGCCTGTACAACCACACTGCAGGCTTGGATTTTACATTTGTAACAACTCCAGGGCTTGCTATTTAATTTCAAGAGTAAATTCTGTTTATTTCCCGAGGCTTCAGGCTGTAGAGAACTTTTCTAAACTTAGAAATTCACGTTGGTAATGATCTTCTTTTTGAGATGAATGGCTTATTAGCAGGGCCTGGGCCTTAATGGCTGAGAAAATCAGATGCATTTCATGTCCCAAAGCCGTATTTAGAATTAAAGCTGGTGCTGTTGATACCATAAGTTTAGTTCTATGAAATAAATATATCAGCTAACTCAGGGAATGTCAGAGGAAAAGAGGAATAGCAAACCCTGGTGACAGATGCTCTGATATATCCGTAACACAGGCCATGCTGTTGCTTCAGTTCCTGGTGCTGGAGGAGCAGAGAGCTGCCTTCTGTCCCTGAAACAGCCTACACCAATAAATAATTGGAATATCAGGCTTTGGATGGAAGCTCAGCAAGCAGCTCCTAGAAAAACAGATGTTCCCCTGGAATCCCGGCGCACGTTTCCGAGCGCTGTTGTTCCGCCCCGACACCAGGCACGGAACAGGTGTTCCATGGAATTGTCTGGGGTGGAAGTTCAACATCTGGCACGTCTGGCTTCGTTGGGTTTGCAATTGTTTAGTGCTCATTTGATTTCCTGTGCAGCCTGGCTGGCCAGGGGGAAGGGCTGGGCTTGGAAGGGGCAGGTCTGCATGAGCAGGCCTTGGATTTCATTAACCTTGGATGTGGGTGGCTTTTTGCTGGGAATGCTGCTGCTCCCAGGAGATTATGCGAAGGATAAATATATACGGAGTAGCTCTTCGTAGTGGAAGTTTTAGTGCCTCTCTGTAAAAAAAAAACAAAACTGGAGAGACAGAGTGTTATACAGGTATAAAAATACACATATATAAATACACACTTCCAAAGTGGAAGCTGCAGGGGGGAAAAGGCTCCCAAGACTGTGGATGTTTGCTGTAAACCTCAGTGTGTGCTGGTTTGAAGCTGATGCTTCCTGAGACGTCCTGGGATGTAGGGAGTGAGTGTGGTCCTGTGTTTGCCTCACGTGATGAGTGGCTTAATTTGAACATCAAGAGCTCCTGTTGCTTCAGCTTTAAAAATAGTCCCCGAAGCGACATTTATCGTGTTGCTCTTGTGTTTGGAAAGATTCTGGTTCATGCTCTTGTCAGTGTGTGGATACAGCTCGTTCAGTGTGAGGAAGCTGTATCCAAACACCCCCATAGAGGGGTGTTTTCCTGGGATGGTTTGGATTCCTGGCCGTGGGGGAATGCCCCATGGCTTGCTGGTGGTCACTACTGCCTGGCTGGTGGCTTGGGGTGGGGATGGTGCATCCCTCTGCTGACAGGAGGGTCCAGATTGGCCAGGTCATGGGCTTAGGTTATAACAGGAGCTGAGAGGAGGGTTGAGCATGATTATAGAAAATACTCTGAGCTTAAAGAAAGAGGAGAACCTGGGGGTGGAGGCCCCGGGGAATGAGGTCTGTTAAGGCATTATTTCAGCTGGAAGAACCTGTCTGTCTGTCTGTCTGTCATCAGAAGGGGCCAGAGCTGCACAAGATCTGCCAAGGAGGCTGTGAATAAACAGTCCTCGTAAGCAAAGAGATGTGAAACCCACCTGCAGTGCCTGCCTCACCTGCACTGTGCCACTGGTCCTGAGCAGGCTGGGACAGACACCAGGGGAGCATCATTTTTCAATTTGCTGCGCAGTTTTTAAGTTCAACTGTGCCAGCAGCGGTGTAGAGAAAAAAAAACAAACTTGTGAAACGCCTTATCCTTTTTTCCTAAGCTTGATACAAAACTAGTTTTACAGCTGATTATCATGCAGCTTATGCTAAAGAGAGTCTGTATCCCTCAGTAAGGTACAGGGAAGTGATATATAACAGTGCAGGGTGTTTCTAGACCCAGAGTCTGCTCTATTATTTATATTCTTAGTGCCTCTCCTTCTCCCAGCTCCCTATTTCTTGGCCCCATTGCAAGGGGATGTTGCTGAAAGAGTGAAAAGTTGGACTTTTCTATGCCTGTTAGTTAATTCCAGAGTTTTTTAAAGTGCATTAGATAACACAACAAAACGTTTGTCATGTTTTATTTAAAATGCACTGAAATACGTTGTAATCCATGGAAAAAGGGTGGGTCCTGCCTGTTTTCAGTGCTGCTGGTCTGCAGCCCCTGGCCTGTGCCCGCTTTGCACCTCAATTTCTCTGGCTCAGATCGTTGGTTGGGCTGTGCTTGTGAGTTTGCTCATTAAACTGGTTCAGATTTCAGAAGAAAAGTAAGTTTTCCTTCCTCCCCCCGCTGGTTTTTGCCTGGTGTGTTGGCAGTGAGATGTATGGGTGTGTTGGCGTCAGTAGGAGGGAGCTGGGGGTAGAAGACAAAAGGGATGAGAATGTGTAAAGCCTCGTGCTATCAAAGCCTTTGTGTTTTCAGAGCAGCTGATCCAGCCCCTCTGGCATTGCCTCTGAGCTGTGCCTGTGTGTGCTGGAGGAGGAAGATTCACAGAAACATGGAACGGTTTGGGCTGGAAGGGAACTTTAAAGGGAACTTTTAAGTAATCGAGTCCAACCCCCCCCCCTTCAATGAGCAGGGACATGGACTCAGAATAACTGAGATTGGAAAAAACCTTTAAGATCATCAAGTCATCTTCAACCAGATTGGGTTGCTCCAAGCCCTGTCCAACCTGGCCTTGGACACTTCCAGGGATCCAGGGGCAGCCACAGCTTCTCTGGGCAACCTGTGCCAGGGCCTCCCCACCCTCACGGGGAAGAATTCTTTGGGATTAATTTTGTGTCTTTGAAATACTGATCCTTTTTGTTTTGAGGTGGTATCTTAGAATTATTGATACTTTTCTTCCTTTCAGTCTTGGCAGCTCTGTGCCCGGTGGACCTGCTGGAGGAGGGTGTCAGCCACATGCAGATGTGGTGCAGATGTAATGGGAGGAATTAAAAACCTTGAAACACAGCAGTACCATCACTGTTCCTCCAGTTATACAACTGCTAAAAATATATTGCTGTACATGGGAATCAGCTTAAGCTTAAAACCATGAACTTTTTCTACTCAGAGTACATATCAGTTGCCTTAGCTGCAGAGTGGAGGGCTCTGGAGAATAGTGAGCAGGGAGGAGGAGTTACCTGAAGCTGCAGATCTGAGCAGCTCTGTGGTGGGGCTGTAACTTCTGGCTCATCTCACCACTGTGTTGACCTTCCACACCAGCCAAAGAGAACCTTTGCTATTAACTTGAATATCAGTCTCCATTTCAATCTTCATCTTTGATTAGATACTTCTGTCATTAAGTTCTGCCAAGTGATGGAGCTGACCCTGAAAAACGTGCTCAAGACTTGGCTGCTCACCTTTTCCTCCCAGGTAACAGCTGCTTTACCAGGTGCACTCTGAAGGGTGTTTCTGGTGCCTGTGGGGTCCTGGCCCACCACTCTCCAAGGACCTGGTGTGGAGGGAGCTCAGGTCACAGTGGGGTTAGAGGAGCAGAAGGAGGAGCAGGAGTGAGCTGGTCGCCTGTGTTATGGCCAGGCTTAAAATTGGTGCTGAAAGCGGTGTCAGAGCTCCCCGGGCACAGTTAAATCCACCATTTGACTTGGGAGCCTGAGCATTCCTTTCACTGCAGGGTCATTGTTTGGGTTTGGATGTCTGCAGTGCAAAGCTGTGCTAGACTTTGGATACATTGGTAAGGTTTCCAACCTGCTTGTGTTGAAAACTTTAAGCCCTAACCCTGCTCCCTTCCTTCCTGTATTACACCTCTTATGTGTTACGAGTGAATTCTCACGCATCCAGATGTCATGTTCTCCTTTTCTGCCTTGTCTGACTCTCTAGACAGGGCACACACTTCTGCTTTTGTTTTTTCCCTTTCTCCCCTTCTCCAGAACGAAACACTTTGCTGCTGAAACACAAGCATTTAATCTGACCATGATGCAGTATTTAAATTCTGTATGTATTTTCCATTGTATTTAATTAGTTTTTGTTTTCAAAAAGCAATTTTAAATATTCATCCAGATCTATTACAAAGGAACATCTGTATGATGATACATTTTCTGCAACTGAGGAACAGAGGAGCTGCTGGGAAGGAACCAAAGGCAACTTCTCAAGTTAATTGTAAGATTTTATTGGTGTTTCACTCCACTGCTCAAGGGTTTCTTGTGCAAATCAATCTCAAACTCCCTAATTTATGTATGAGCCCTGCTTGAAAGGCAGCACAGATTGATCTGCTGACAATGCACGGGGAAAGGTGACCCTAATTTGTGACTTCAGTCATAGGCCTGTTGGGAGAGGGGGATGCTGGAGACTTGTGAAAATGTAAATGCAGATTTTTGTGTTGGCTTGAAAGGTTCTCCATCCATGTTCAGTAAAACGTAATTAATTTGGGGTGTGGGTGGTTGTTTAGTGTCACAAAAGATATTAATGAGGTGTTAAAAATCAGTCAAAGTATTTTTCCTGAAGTGTTTGTTCCTCTAAGATTTTAGAAGGAAGTCCTGAAACTTTTTTGTTCGCCAGTGTTGAATTATTTGATTAGTCCCTCGATTAGTCTGACAAGTCTCTTTTCCTTCTCCACGTTTCCTTGTTAATGAATTCACTCCTTTGGTGAGCTCGCAGGTAAAATGGTAAATAATTCAAGATACAGCCTTGCTGCAGAGACCTTTATTTGTCTAAAATGAGCCCAAGAAGGATGGACAATTAATATTTATGCAGTGAGAGACACATTTGGAGGTGAAATAGGAGTGAAAAACAGCTGTGGCATAGACCTGATAGCAGAAAACATGTAAAAATAATAATATAGTAAAATAGTCCAATGGTTTTTCTTTCATTTTCCCCATAAGAACACTCTGTGCCTTAATCTTAACTCAGTCTTGATCCTCCTGTTGACTGCTGGGCAACTCTTGACTGTGTTGTGAGCATCCCCCGGGGGCCATGACCGCAGCGGGGCTGGCTGTGGTGGCCGTGGCCAGCAGTCACAGCTGCCACCACCAGCCCTGGAGTGACAGAGTCACAACCACTTCCTTTCCCTGTGCTGGGGGCCGTGGGGACGGTGACAGTGGCCAGGGCTTCCTGCTGACTCAGCGCCGACATCCTGCCCTGTCACCTCCCTCGTAACCCGAGGGGCAGCTCAGCCCCGCGACAGGCATCCTCACTCTCTGGCTGTAACTTGTTATCTGGGTGTCATTTCTTCTGTGCTGGGCATCTACCTCGAGACTTTAAAGTGTCTGTTAGGATTTCTCTTCTGATGTAGAATTCCCAGTGGTCTGGGGCAGGAAAGGGGTTGACGGGGCAAGGCGAGGTTGGCAGCAAGAGCTCAGGCAATTTATACACCTCCTCTGCCGAAAATCAGACGAGGCCTTTTCTCCCACGCTGTCTTTGGGTAGATTGACTCCTCTTTGTGCTCTCCAACGGCTGGGCTTAGTCAAATGTTCCTCAAAACAATGGTGCTGGCGAAGGGGGGCCAGGGGAGGGCTGGCTCCTCGCTCCTGATAAGCTTTTCTATATATAAAATTGCGTGGCTGGCTCCTGATACGGGATTGTTCTACTGGCTCCTGATAGCGCTGATGTGAAAGGGAAGGTTCTGTTAACTCTTTCATCCATTCAGCAGTAGTTGGTGGTGTCACTTGCTGTCCCCAAGTCGTTTTGCTGATGACTGAGAGCAAGGCTCAGCTCTGAATTTCATGCACTGCATTGCAGAAACCGCTGCTGCCGCAACCGGGAGCGGCAGCAAGGAGGAAATGGTGAAAGCAGGTTCAGAAAAAGGCTGTAGTAAGTCCAAGCCCAACTGCAGGGCAGAAGTGAAAAAACAAAAAAAAAAGGCAACAAACTGAAAATACTTTGTTCTTCCTGTAAAAATGTCGTAGAACAGAGATTGACGTTAGGGGATTGATTATGGGATGAACCTGCAGAAATATGGTGTTTTAAATAGTGCAGGGAAAGAATTCAGCTCTTCCTGTAGCTCAAGAAAATCTCTTTTAGCTCGAGAAACACTTTTACAGCAGGTTTTGTGCTTTGCATGGAAGCAGTTGGTGGAGAATCAAGTGTGGAGTCACCTGAGCGTGCGTGGACAGTGGGTAAGGTGAGGTTAGCGGGGTGGTGACATCGTTGTGCAGGTGGGATGGTGGCCTCCAGCTCCAGGATTTGCTGTTCTGCTTCCCAGTTTCTGCCTGTTCTGCTGTGTCTGAAGCTGTGATGAGGTGGGGTTTGGGCTCAGAGCTGCCGTTTGAGGTCCAGGCTGTCGCTGCAGCCGTGAGCTCCCCACCCAGAGCCGCAGTTTGCTGGCTGAGGCATTGCAGTTAAGATGTGAAGTAAATGGGCTCTCTGGGGGTGAAAAGAGAAGAATCAACTTCCCGTGAATTTTCTGGTTTTCTGAAAAGACTTCTGGTTTTGTGGAGTTGTTGTTGTTCTTTGCAGCTGGACCTTCGTGAGACGGCTGAGCGTGGTCGGGCTTACGTGTCCCTGAGGGAGATGTTCCTTCAGGGGCTCCCAGTGTGAACGTTGAAGGTGGGTGAAGGAACAGGGGGAAGGGTGGTGGATTAGCTCTCCTCATCAGCAGAGGATGATGGAGATGGCTCCTGCACTGCCTGGGATGAGCTGGTAATGGGCAACCAAACCTGCCAGTGCCATGAGGTGATGTGGGTGCAGGGATGGGGACTTGAGCTGTGACGAGGGAAGGACAAACTGGCGTTCAGATGAAGGTGGACGTGAAGTCAGTGGAAATTTGCCACCCGAGAACAGGCTGGAGCCATCTCTGGGTTTGGGTTGCAGGGGGCAGGAGATGTTGTGTGAGCAGGCACTGTGTGGGTCCACTTTGGGAATCACAGAATCATTAAGGTTGGAAAAGACCTCCAAGATCATAGAGTCCAACCTTGGAGCAACCTCCACCTTGTCAACCAGACCAGAGCACTGAGTGCCATTAAAGGAGACAAGATCTGGAGGCTTCACAGCTTAACTCAGTTTCCATAAAATGACTGAAACTATTAAATGTCAGTCCTGGAAACTGTTGGAAAGGCGTGTAGGGAGTGATGTGTCCTGCCATGTCACACTTTTTTCCAGTGACAGTATAATATGCCTTATGGATTGCATCAGAACCTGTAAGTGTGGTGGGCTTGGCCCTGCTGGGTTAGTGCTTGGGCTCGATGATCTTGGAGGGCTTTTCCAACCTGAGTGAATCGAAGTGCTTTTGTGTTGTAGTGGGGTTTTACCCCTGTCTGAGAGATGATGCTTTCTCGGAAGCGTGTTGAGAAAAGATGGATGTGATGGAACCTCAGCTTGCAGAGCAGCTGTTAATTAGAAAAATGTGACCCTGAAGAGTGCAGGGGTGTGGCCTTCACAGCAGCCTCAGTTATTTATCGTGTGTGTGAAGGCTTGGCCTGCATGGGGAGCGTTGTGTTCTTGGCATTCAAAGCAATCTTGGCTCATCTGGGGAATGCTGTGGAGAGGAGCCATCAGCTGCACCATGGAGCTGGTGAAGAACTTTGCCTCCACAGGAGAGCCGAGGAAAGGACCTGTCTGAGCCTTCCCATGGCATGATGCCAAAATAAATGAACGTGTGAGGCAGCGACTGGATTGTTTTCCGTGCTTTGGGCTGATGCAGCCTTACCCAGAGCTTCAGGGCTTTGGGAAGGGCCTTGGGCTGAGAGAGTCCTGAAGGGAGTGACGAGAATTGCTGGGGCTTAGGAATGATCTGTTGAGAGAGGCTGGAAGACCTGCTGCTGTTACTGAGTTTAGAGAAGAGATGGTTAAAGGAAGATGCCCGTCTTCAAACATAGAAAGCTCCAATGGGAATCCATCTTTCTGGGAGTAGAGGAGCAGTGGGCTGAGTTTAATATAAATTTAAATAATTAAAAATTAAAGACAATGTGATGGATTGGAACGTGGAGCTGAGGGATGCTGAAGAACTGGAAAACTGGGTGAACACTCCAGACTAACATGTCAGGATTGGGGTAGGTCCACCCCGAGGTGAGGGAGTGGCCTTGGTAACTTGTCAAGGACCTTTTGCCAAACAGGCCCTTTTTGCTTGGCCATATTATTGAGAATTTTGCAGCTATACTGATGTATTTAGAATTAATGCTCTTCCAGCTGTTAGGCACCTAAATAAAACATGACTCATTTAATTAATTACACAGAAATCATGGGACTTTACACTTCACTTTAGGTAGGAGTTATTTTATCTCCTTCCTTAATGATTAAAGCCTCGGCTCATGACACAAAATGTATGAATCTTCAAAAAATATGATTAGGGGATTTTTTTAAAATTAATACAGGTATTTGTATTTGGGTTTTGTTCTTTGGTGTTTTTTGTTTGCTTTTTTTTTTTAATAACAGAACTACAGGATGTTTGTTTACATTTTCGGGAATATTTAAACACTTTTCTGTGCATCAGGTAAGAAACAGTGAAATAGTGTCCTTGGTGTATTGACTTTGGAACTACGTGACCACTTCAGAAGTGCACCTGCTGAGATGGTTGTTTCCTGCAAAAGCTGGTCAGGCAGGGGCAAAAGCTGGCTCAAGAGTTCTTTAAACAGTGTTTGAGAGTAAATGTACATCTGGGAGAGAATGTACTAATCATCTTGACCTCTTTTATTGCAGCATGGAAATAGAGTTTTGAATTTGAAAATAATTCTCATCTCTCTCTCTGAAGCTGTAGTTTCTTCTCACTTTCCGTGTGCTCTTTTCCCACTGTTGTTCCCCTGTGCTGGCACTGCTGAGGCCTCACCTTGAATCATGGGGACAGTTTTGGGCCCCTCATGTCAAGAAGGACATTGAGGGACTGGAGCGTGTCCAGGGAAGGGAATGGAGCTGGGGAAGCGTCTGGAGCAGCAGGAGCAACTGAGGGAACTCGGGGGGCTCAACCTGGAGAAAAGGAGGCTCAGGGGGGACCTTCTCACTCTCTGCAACTCCCTGACAGGACAGGGGAGCTGGCAGGGCGGGGGTCGGGCTCTGCCCCAAGAGAACAAGGGACAGGACAAGAGGAAATGTCCTCAAGCTCTGCCAGTGAGGTTTAGATTGGCTATTGGGAAAAATTTCTTCCTGGAAAGGGTTGTCCAACCCTGGCACAGCTGCCCAGGGCAGTGGTGGAATCCCCATCCCTGGAGGGATTGAAAAGCTGTGCGGATGTGGCACCTGGGGACATGGGTTAGTGTGGCCGTGGCAGTGCTGGGGGATGGTTGGACTGGATGATCTTAGAGGGCTTTTCCAACCTGAAGGACTCCATATTTTTTGTGATACAGAAACAGGCTATTCCAAGTCTGACTGCATAGCTTTAAATATGATGTCCCAATACCTTCACAGCCTTTGCATTGCTCCATTGAGAGCCAGTCAGGCATGGAAAAGAAATCTTTCCTTCTTTTTTCTCCCTTCATTTCCATAACTGTGGGACTGCAGATAACCCCTATATGCAATACATGAGTGGGCATGAGTGTATATTTTTCCAAAATTAAGGTTGAAGTCAGAGTTCATTCTGTTCCTGGTTTTAAACACATCTAAGCCAATTCTCTTTTTCATTCAGTTTATCCCATAGCACGTTTTCAAAACGCTTGAAATCTGATCCTGATAAGCAATAGCACCAAAGAACACAGGGAAATAGTAGAAGAGAGGTCACTGTCCCACTCAATGCTGCTGCCTCCTGGTGACCATGGAATAACTTGGGTTGGAAGGGACCTTTTAAACTCATCTAGTCCAACCCAAGTCCAATTTGTTCATCTAGTCCAGCCCATCTAGTCGTGGGTGCATTTGTGAAATCCTGTTGATTGAAAAATTCCCCTCCATTTTGAAGGTGTGAAATGTCACTTTGTAAGGCTGGAATGTGTCCCTCCTCCCCTGTGTCCCCAGTGTCAGTTAATCCTTGTTGGAGCAGACCTGCTAATGCAGGGCTTAACCTGCTGGTAACAACCTGTGATTTATATTCCCAGGAGATCCCAGCCTTGCTAATTGAAATGGATTTGAACTTGTGTCCAGTGTGCTAGGCTAGGCTTGGAGACTTACTGAGAAAGACAGATAGAACCAGCTCTACTGGGTCAGTAGAATTTAAAAACTAATATTACAAACGTGGTCATTCTTGTCTGTATTTAGTAGGTGTGTTTAAACATTAGCTTTTTGAACAGATAATGTATTTTCTCTATAAATCCTGATCTAGTCCATGAATGAGTGTCCCGTGGGTGGCTCACCTGCCTCTAGCACATCAAAAACCATAATTTCTTGTCTGTCTGCTGCCAATTTTTGTCACCCACATCCTCTGTGCCCCATCTGCTGGCCTCCCCTTACATGAAAATCAAAGCAGATATATTAACTTGTCCACCTGAATTAGACACAAAGTGGCTAAGCAAGAAAGACAGTCTATCAAGCTTGATTATTCCAAATGGAAATTCATTGTAGTCAATTGGTGCTTTGCCTTGCTCAGTCTCTTATGTGTAAGTGCTTATTTGATTTGTAATTTTTAATCTAATTATTTCCCTCTCTTTTAGGTGATCTTTACTGAGAGTGATCATGTAGAATACACGAGGAATTTTTACTGACAGATATAATTTTGTGAGCAGTTTTATTAACTTTTAAATGATTTTAAAATTAGATATTTATCCCTGAAATTCTCTTGTTATTCCTGAAGTGATCAGAAACAAAGCTTGTACAATGTATATGTACAATATAATAGGTGCAATAAACCCAAGAGTTGAGAGTACTGTAGACAGTCCCATTTAAAAATTACGGGGTTTTATGGTGAAATTTAACTTTTCATGGCAGAATGTTTTCCAGCTTGTTGTGTGGCTGAATTTAGGGAGTGTTTCCCAAGCAGAGAGGTGCCTGCCTGACTTTTCTGCCTCTCGCTGGGCTGCAGTGAACATGTGTGCAAACATCTCTGCAAACACCTCTACAAATAACTCATAATAATTTCTCTTTTTCCTCTGGATTTTGGGACTTCTGGAGTCTCTGAGGCAGAATTAAAGGGAGTTAGAATATGGAAACTCAATGTATTGTTTGTTGTTTGTTTGTTTTTTTTTTTTTAAAGCAGGTCAAAACATGGGACTTGAACAAACTTCTGGAAATTTGCTTTGTGGCTTAATGTATAGCTCCAAGTAGAAAATGGTTATGGAATGGTTACCCCTAACAGGAGGAATACTGAGAAGCTGACCCCAGCTGGTGGTGTGATGGGTGGGATGTGCTCCTGTAGAGCTGAACCCAGGAGCCTGAGGTCCTGCTGCTCCACAGGCTTCTGTGCCAAATGCCCAAGGTGGGAATGCTGGTGGAGGGCCTGGCTTTTGGCAGAGGGATCTGTGGGACTGAACACCTTCATGTGATGACCTTGGAAACCCATGTAATGAAGTGCCCAAGGCCAGGCTGGACGGGGCTTGGAGCAACCTGGTCTAGTGGAAGGTGTTCCTGCCCGTGGCAGGGGGGGGGACGAGATGTCCCTTCCAACCCAAATCATTCCATCTTCATGCAAGTTCCCGCTTTCCCCCTGTTGGTTTCGAAAAGGAGGGAGTGCTTCTTTCTCTGACTATTTTATAAAATCATAATTCAGCTGAACAGTTTTCCTTGTAACGCTGCAGTAATGATTGCTCACCCTAATGACATAAGGGTGCAATAAAGTTCTAACCAAAAACGTGGTCACGTGGGAGCTATTCCAGTTAAACTGTAACTTGGCACTGCCTGGTGTGCTGGGATGGGTCACAGAGTCACAGTCCCTGACTTTCCTGAGGTCAGAGCTTGAGGAAGGAGAAAACAGCTGCAGTCAGCCCAGCTGGAGGTGAGAGCTGCTCCTGGTGCCAGGGATTCCTGGCCAGGGAAGCTGCTGTCGTGCCGGCTCACTTGCTCCAGGTAGGGAATCCCCCAGCCTGGTGGAGAAAAGACCGGGGATTAGGACTTGCAGAAGAACAAAATGGTTTGGGTTGGAAGTGACCTTAAAGATCATCTGATTCCACCCCGTGCCATAGGCAAAGACACTTCCCACTAGACCAGGTTGCTCCAAGCCCCGTCCAACCTGGCCTTGAACACTTCCAGGGATGGGGCAGCCACAGCTTCTCTGGGCAACCATGTTCTTTAGAGGGTCCAACAGTGTTTGGGGGTTTTATGGGTGAAAAGCAGAAAGAGTAAAAGAAGAGCCAGAGCATTTCGTTGTTCTTTTTTTTTTATTTTTAATTTTTTATTAAACTCAACTTTTTGGGTAGGCACTTGCTCTTGCTTTGGCCAACACCCTAAATGCCGTGCCAGTGCTTTCATGTCTCTCATTTTTAATCCTCTTTTCTGAGTTGATGGTGCTTATCCTTGAGAATATTACTTTTATAGCACTAAAAATCTGGGGCATGACCTGAGCTACACAATTCTAAAGCCTGGGGGGGAAAACAAATCCCAACAGTCTCTCCACCCTCCTCTGTGTCAGCTGGGATGTGTCACTGTTTTATTCCTGCTTTAGGAGGACGCAGGGGAGGGGTATCAATTTAACCTGCTCTGAAGCAGCTTGTGCATCAGATTCCTTGGAAAAGTCTCACAGCTGCAGCGGGGCCACGTGCCATGACCAAGGTTTTATTGGCCTATTTTCTTGAAGCCCAGGTTTTACTTCTGTCAGGTCAGATGAGGATTCAGTTCTGCGGCCAAAATAGAAATTAGCCATGTGTAGTAATCCATTAATCCCGGAAAACAATGCTGTTTGTTCACGTTCTGGGGAGCTGGACTGTCCCCTGTGACATCTCCATGGGCTGGGTGAGAAGTAGTGACAGCAATCCTGGAGCTGGGAAGGGCTGTATTGAGGTGTCACACACTCCCGAAATTTTTGAGCTGCTCCCTATTGAATTGCATCTAAATTCCAGGTGCTTTGCCTCCTGGGACGGAGACATTGTGGCTGCCCCATCCCTGGAATTGTTCAAAGCCAGGTTGGGTGGGACTTGGTGCAGCCTGGTCTAGTGGGAGGTGTCCCTGCCCATGGAGGGGGTTGGAAGTGGATGATCTTTAACATCTCTTCCAGCTCAAACCGTTCTAGGATTCTGTGATTCTTGGCAGGATTTGTGTAGAATTTTACACTGATTTTTTTTTTTAAATTTTTTTTTTTAATTTTTTTTTTTTTTTGTCATGGTATCAGGTTCTCTTTTGGACACAGAAGTGTTTATATGTAACAATGCAGCCTTTTGAATCTGTTTTTGCAACAGGAATCTCTGGCACCTCTTCAAGGCTTCAGATAGTGAGACATAGCTAAATAATAGTGGTAGTAATAATAAAATACATGGAGTAGTAATAAACTACGGATAGTTTATTAATAAATTACAATAGTTTATAAATTGAAAGTTTATAAATTACAATAGTTTACTAATAAATTACAAAACTACTATTAATAAATTACAAAAAATATTAGTCCATGGAGTGGACTTCAGGACTGAAGTGCCTGAGCCATTTAGAGTAGAATTACAGAATCATTAAGGTTGGAAGAGACCATCGAGTCCACCCTGTGCCTGATCCCCACCTTGTCACCCAGCCCAGAGCACTGAGGGCCCCGTCCAGTTGTTCTCTGGACGTCTCCAGGGATGGGGACTCCACCACCTCCCTGGGCAGCCCCTTCCAATGCCTGACCACCCTTTCCAGGGAGAAATTCCTCCTCAGGTCCCACCTGAACCTCCCCTGGCGCACCTTGAGGCCGTTTCCTCTCATCCTGTCCCTAGTTTCCAGTCAGAAGAGGCCAACCCGTACCTATCCGGGGAATAAAGGCTGGAGGCAGTGGGATATAAGCAGATAAATGCACTTATCCCCCTGTGGATATGAAAGCAGTTCCTATTCCTTTTACAGGAGGGGCAGCAGTTGCCTCCCAGCAGAGCTGTGTGATAAGGACAGCGTGTCTCTGCCTGGATCTTCTGCTTCCCACATTTATCAGCGAGAGGCTTCTTTCGTAGCACGTGGTTGTCCTTTCGTGTTCAGCTGTGCTTTTCTACCCACCTGTTCTCTCTGGGGAGTTGTTACTATTTTTTACTTCTTGTTCTAACAGGCATTGTAATCATGACATTGTACCTTTGTGAGGATGGAAAATGCTGCTGTGTCAGTAGCTGTGGGGTTTTTTTCATTCAGAAAATTTTGTTGTTGCAGTCCTGTGTGTGGTGGACATAAATATAAATATACAGTGAAGCTCAGGGTGTTTTTATGTGATTGCAACTTGCTCATCTCCCCATCCACCCCAGTCTGAAGAGAAGTAGTTCCAGTTTCTCCCGGGGAACAAGAGATAGGACAAGAGGAAACGGCTTCAAGTAAAACCAGGAGAGGTTTAAGTTGGAAATTAGGGAAAATTTCTTCATGGAAGCGGTTGTCAAGCATTGGAGGAGGTTGCCCAGGGAGGTGGTGGAGTCCCCATCCCTGGAGGGATTTAAAAGCCAAGTAGAAATGGCACTTGGGGAAATGGGTTAGTGGTGGCCTTGGCAGTGCTGGGGGAATGGTTGGACCTGATGGGCTCAGAGGGCTTTTCCAATAACCATTCCATGATTCTATGAAATTTTAGGGTCCGAAAGGTCTTTTTCAGCTTCAGTGATTCCATGATTCCACACTTGGTCTATGCAGTGTTTGGTCTTGCCGAGCTCAGTCCTTTGCATCCCCCTCTGTGCTGCAGCTCCTGAATTTCCTGTAGGTTTTAATCCTCCTTTCCTTAGCAGTGGAAATGCAAAGTGCTTTGGTCGAAGAGTGAGATCTCACCATTTGCATAATCTTTGTCGATGTGTTTATTTCTAATAAATGGTGGGACTTCAAAGTGTGCTTCAGTTCCACCTTATCACATCCAAGGGAACAGATTCAGGGTGACTTGCATGGAATTGGCATCTGTAAAACCCTCCTAGCCGTGATTTTGTGGGAGGTGTTGATGTTCCTTCCACGTTCAGGTCTCTTGGAATGCTGCCAGCAGCTTCAATTATTTTGTGGGGGTTTTTTTGTTTGTTTGTTTTGGGTTTGGTTTTTGTTTTGGGGGTTTTTTTGTGGGTTTTTTTGTTTGTTTGTGGGTTTTTTTGTGGGTTTTTTTGTTTGTTTTTTTTGTGGTTTTTTTAGTTTGTTTGTTTGGGGTTTTTTGTTTTTTGTTTTTTTTTTTTTTTTAAGGAGCTAGGTGTATTTTAAGGATGAGCCAGTGAACTAAACACTGCCTGGTAAAATCAGGCAGCAGAGCCACTGCCAGAATTGATTACTCGAATTTCCAGTGGACTTCAGCAGCTTTTGCTGAGGATGTGAAGCATCCCAGGATTCAGCACCTCTTCCCTGGCAACACCAGCCCTTTCCCTATTGATTCCACTTTTATTCTGGCTTTATTCCAGATTTCCAAATCCTCCTTATTCCTTTCTTTCTCTTCAGTACACATTAATTGCTGCTGCATGTCCTGAGCTTCCAGCATCCTATTGCTTTATAATTTTAAATATAATTGTAAATTTTGGAGGCTTATATATAATGCTAAATACAATACAGGTACATTTTGCAGTCAGGTGTTAAACATAATTAATTATCCAATTAACTATCTAATCCAAGAATGGGATTAGATAGTAAAACATTCAGTCTGCTTAAATTATAAATAGTAGCAGAAGGAATTGAGCGAGTAACTTGGTCAGCAGGAAGCTGAACTGGAGAAAAAAATACATTTAAGAGAATAAATTTTGATGCTAACAGTGCTTTTTATTTTTCTTTCTTCACTTATTATGTTAAAGAAAAAAAAATGCATTAAGCTTCCAAAATGTGTATCTAAAAAGTACCCTGTGTGTGCTGAGTTGGAATTTACTCCTGGGTGTAGGACTGGGTATAGGAGAGGCTTGGAATAAGGTTCACTAAGTAACAGATGTGAGAGTGGCAAAAAGGTGGTGTGGAAGTTGTTGTTACAGGAGATTTTTATACATTTGAGCTTTTCCAGAGATTATTTCAGGTGGATTATCCCATTTTACACAGAAAGGGAGGATTTTCTAATGATTATTCTAATAACTGCCAAGTTCCTGGAATTTTTAATCTGTTGTTAGACAGGACTGTGGAATACCCTGTGGAAACTGTAATATTGAATGTGTTTTACTGTATCAGGGAGCTTTGTTGTGCAGTATTTGGATGGTTATAACTTCAGCAGTGGATGCAGAGCCACCATCTGGATGTGTCCTGCCATTTACAAAACACAGAAAGTAGCATTTGCATGGAAATATTTTTAAATCAAGCACAACTGGTTAATGGCGGAGGTGGCAGCCTCTTATAATTAATATGTTCATTAGGGGCTGGATAAATACACAGCAGATTAATAACAACAGTTCTTTTCCACCTCGGCTTTGAGGGATTAGAGTGTTTCTAGACCAGCTGATTTATCTGCATCTGTTAATTTCCCTGAAATTTTCAAAGCAGCAGCAGGATCTCATCAAACTTTCCCTTTAAACTTTTCCACATTGGAAATTCTTTTCTGGTCTCAGAAACTCTGAAATTCTGTGTTTGGAAAACTTTGGTGAAATGCTTTCTAGGAATCAAGTGGGATAGGGAGACTCTGAAAAGTGTGTGTTAAAGGGACTTCGAACTTTATGGGGTTACTGGTCTGCTTGGTGGTTAAAACTTTCCCTCTTTGTTTTGATCTCAGGGCATCTGTGATGCCAAAATTCCATTGGACTGACATGTTCAAGGAATGACTGGATGTGGCACTCTGGTCTGGTTGACAAGGTGGTGACGGGTCACAGGTTGGACTTGATGATCTTGGAGGTGTTTTCCAACCTAAATGATTCTGCATTGGCCTTGTGGAGGAAAGTCCCTTGGATCCTTCAGAGATGTTCTGGCCACGCTGGGATTTTTGGGCCCATGCTGCTCATGCTCTTTGCACAAGGTCTAATACTTGCAATTAAGGCAGGAACCACCAAAAGTAGGTGAATTTTTGCATTAATTCTCAAGATTTGTGGTTCTCCTCAAGATTCCAGCTGCTGGTACTTAGGAATTATCTCTGGGAATACATGCTGGACTCCTTGACTCAGTGTCCTCAGCTGCCCTGTTTTATGGTGGAGCTTTGCTGCCCTCATTTCTGTCATCTCTGAATCAGCTGAGTGTCACCTTCCTCTTCATGGGTGTAAAACATCCTTAATGAATTTTCAGTGTGCACAACTGGTATTTTCCTTTTCTTTCTGCATCCAGACTGGAGGTTCAGTGATAAGGCAATGGGAAAGTATAAAACTACATTTAAGTAAATTTAAACTTACATTAAATATCACTTTTTTTCTTTTAGCTTTGTTCTGACACGAGTTAAAAACAGGTAATAATAATTTCACCTGAAAATTTACCTTTTGCTTTGTTTGGTTTTTTTTTGTTTAGGTCCAGGATGGAACATTCCTGCTCGCTCCTGCTGCTCTGTGTTAGCTTTCTGTCTGCACAAGCTCTGCCACCCAATGGAACTGAATTTCCAAAACCAACCACAACAACCAGTAAGGGCATCGCTTATCTGTGGGGATGGGAGTGGGGGTGGAAAAGGGACTTCTGGTGACATATTCCTGGATAGTTTTCCAGGACTTTGACCCCGCTAACGTGCTCCTGATCGTGCCAGGTGACCTTTGAGTTTGGTCTGCCCGTGGCTGGTGCTGATGGTTTTACTTTCTCTTTCCCATTTATGGGAAAAACAGGGAAGAGCTTTGGGAGAGATGGGGAAGCCCAGGGTGTCTCCTCCTGGCTGGGTTCCAAGCTCTCCATGCCCCAGGAGCTTTCACTGTGCATCTCCAGCGTGGTGGGATGGGGACACAGATAATATGAGATAAATTATCAAATAGACAAGAGGATGAACATATTTAAACATAATAAGGAACCACGTTATGTGAGTTCTGTGTTCTCTCATGATTCAAACTGCCTAAGGCAAGACTTGAGGAGGAGGGTAAAGTGCAGGTGTCCTGGGTAAGATTAGGTCAGGTGAAAAATACAGGAGTGTTTGTCCAAAACCTGAGAACAATCCTTTACTCACTGGTCCACCACAGCATCTTTGATTCATCCTCATTTCTGTTTTCAGAATTTCTTCCTCTTGCTTCAAACCCTGCTACAACCTCATCCAAACATGTAACAGTCCTGGGAGGGGCTTGTTCAGGGGAAATAAAGGTTTTTTGAGGAAGTATGAGGCAGTTTTTTGAGGTTTCCTGAGGCAGTTCGGATGGGGCTTGGGCAACCTGGTCTGGTGGAAGGTGTCCCTGCCCATGGCTGGGGGTGGAATGAGATGGGCTTTAAGGTCCCTTCCAACCCAAACCATTCCATGATTTATGAAGATACTGATTCTCTTCTGTTCTTTGATGGGATGATATATTTTACTTGCACCTTGTCCTTATGCTTCCTAATCCTGGCTCCCTGCCTTGGAAATCCCTGTTCTGGTGAGTGGTGTTGGTCAGGCAGTGACAGTGTGTGACACTGAGCTCCCATCAGAGAGGGATTTCTGGAGGCAGAGCTGCTCCATGCTCTTGGTTTAAGGGAGATGAAGCTGCTGATGTGCCATATAAACAGTGTGGTGAAACCTTGGTAAGTTTTCAGGTGATGGTTGTTGACACCCAGTATTTTATTGAAGGGTGTTTATGTGGTTTATTTACTTTTAATCTGCCTGTGAACTTTACACCCAAATGGAAGGAGAGCCAAGCAAGAATTAAGTGCCAGTCCTGGCTGATGGCCCTTTGAGTGTTTTGGTCCGTAGTTCTAATAATTTAAATGGAAACAGGGAAGATTTAGGTCAGGTATTAGACTGAAATCCTTCCCTGTGAGGGTGGGGAGGCCCTGGCACAGGTTGCCCAGTGAAGCTGTGACTGCCCCATCCCTGGAAGTGCTCAAGGCCAGGTTGGATGAGGGGCAAAATCCTATTGTTGTTTTGCTCAGTCGTTTCAAAACAAACCAATTACTGCTATAAATAAAGATTTGGCTAAGTGTAAATATGCTAATTAATCGGTCTGCTGAAGTGTTGTCAAGTAGCTGTCGGCCCCTGCTTCATATCTGGCTCCTGGAGCAGCAGAAAAACAAGTTACTAATATTGGTCTGAATCTGTAAGAATATGGGAATTGAGAAAGGGAAGTAACTTGTGAGTGGTGTGACTTCCCAGAATTTTAATACCATGAGCACAAAGGGAGTTTTGCCATCGATGTTGTTCATCTTCAGAGCTTAATTTGAAATTGTGTTGAATTTATATGTGATAATGTGGATAATAGTAATCTAATCATCCACATTTTAATTAAGTCTTAATTTCAGGGATATGATTTAGAAATTATTGGTATGACTAAACTGTTTTTCCTAAATATCAAAGCCTTCCTTGCTTTGCAGTGAGGAGCAAGGAAGGGTTTTGTCTGACAGACAAGTACGCTCTGAAAAGACATTGCTGCAGAAAAAATTCCAAGGTAATAGGATTATCTAACACGTTTGATATCCACTGAAATAATATGGTATTTTTTAATACAAAAATAAAGATTTTTGATTGAAGCATAAAGAAAACTCCATTTAAAAGACTCTGGAAAGAACTAAAGGTTCCTAAAAAAGTCCATCTCTCCTTTTGTATGGTAATTTGATGAGTGATCCCAAAAGATAAGACGCTTTTGATTCTGAAAGAAATAGTTATAATTCATTGCATGTCATTATTTTAGCTGACTTGATTTTTTAAAACATTTGCTGAATTAAAATGCCAGCTTTATTCTTATTTTAAACATGGTTACCCCATCTGAATGGCTCCATTTTTAGCACTGCTGCCATTTTGCTTCCTACAAGAGTACCATGAAATTGCCACCATGAAATTTCCCTTCCATAAAATAAGAATATTCTGAGGTTTGTTGCACTGTCATTTAGTGGAGAAAATGCCCCGACATTTAGTCAAATTATTCAGCTGTATTAAATAAATATAAAGCAAATAATCCCGGAATGGTTTGGGTTGAAAGGGACCTTAAAGATCATCTTGTTCCAACTTGCAAAACAGTGTTTATTTATTTGAATTTGTATGAATAAATATATATTTCAACTTTATGCTCTCAAATATGTGTTACAGACTGTTTATACCTGACGCTGTCCATAGCATTCACACAGCTCCTGGTAACTCAAATATTATTTGATTCTCCAGTATTAATCATAGTCAGGATTGTTTTACTTCCTCTTGTATTTTTACTTATAAAGTAGTTTAAATGTGAAAGCAGCCTGGGAATTGCAGTTGTAAAGCTTTTAAAACCTTTCCAAATGTTTAAATTCCTTTAGTATTTACCCAGTGAGTGTTTCATGGGGTTTGTGCCCATCTTTACAATTCCCTTCCCAAACCAATGTATGAACGTGCAGAGGGAATGAATTTATCAGGTGAGTTGGAGTTCGAAAGGCAGCAAATGGGGCAGCTTTGGGTGCCCTGTTTAATGCTGGTTTGAACCCTCAGGAAGTCAGTTGGTGTCTTTGAAGATGGGATTATTTACCCCTCTGCTCTGCTCTGTGAGACCCCTCCTGCAGAGCTACCTCCAGCTCTGGGCCCAGCACAGGAAGGACATGGAGCTGCTGGAGAGTCCAGAGGAGGCACCAGGATGATCAGAGGGCTGGAGCAGCTCTGCTGGGAGGGAAGGCTGGGAGAGTTGGGATTGTTCAGCCTGGAGAAGAAAAGTTTTGGGGTGACTAATTGTGGCGTTCCAGGACCTAAAGGGGCTCCAAGAGAGCTGGAGAAGGACTTTGGACAAGTACCTGGAGTGACAGGACAAGGGGAAGTGGTTTTAATCTGCCAGAGTTTAAATGGGAGATTTAGAGTTAGATGGAATTGGGAAAAAATTCTTCCCTGTGAGGGTGGTGAGGCCCTGGCACAGGTTGCCCAGAGAAGCTGTGGCTGCCCCATCCCTGGAAGTGTCCAAGGCCAGGTTGGACAGGGCTTGGAGCAACCTGGCCTAATGGAAGGTGTCCCTGCCCATGGTAGGGGGGAGAAGGAGGTAGTCTTCAGGTCCCTTCCAACCCAAACCATTCTGGGATTCTGTGATAGCCAGAATAGGACCCAGAGGTGGCACTTCCATGATGGACTTGTGGTGCTTGTTTCATGTCAAAGCTGAGGCAGCATCAGAAAATGAAGTTTTAAAGAAGGAATCTGGCTCATTTTCCTTGCTTTTTAAATGCCAAAGGGATGCTTTGCTGGTAGATACTCAGTTTCAAGAATTAGTTTGAAAAGCAGAACTTCAAGAATAGGTGGATTTGGATTGAGGTTTGGAATTGATGACTTTTAAATGTCCTTTACATCCCAGACTGTTCAGTCATTCTGTGACTGCAGTGGCAGGTGGGCTGTGCTCGCTTTGGCTGAGTGTGATTCAGCTCTGAGGTGTTAAACACAGGCACCATTACTGCATTTACTGCTGCTTGCCTTCTGTGTTCTGTGTGCTCTGGGCATTGGTTTCCTTTCCCTACATGTCTTTTTCCTTTGTCCTTCCTTTATTTAATATTTTCTTTCTAATTTGGGTTTGTGTTTCATATGTACCAAACACAAATCCTGGTTATCAGCTGCGTATCAGCTGCTTCCTTTCTGCAGCCAAGACATGGCAGGGTTGGGCTTTTCCCTTCCAAAAAAAAACATGAACAGGCTTAGTGTGGACTTTGTGATATCCCCTGTTTGATATGTTTGTGATATCTCTGTTTTTTGAGAAGAAGATCAGACTGTGCATAAATAGAGCTGCTGTTGTGGGATTTCTCCTGTGCGCTGATAAACAAAATCTTCTCTGTTCTTTGTCGATCACCAGAAGAATTTCAGGTACCTGATGTGCTGGTGAGGGCAAACCACACACCTTGTCTTGCTTACTTGCTTTACAGGAGGGGGAAAAAGGTGTTTTAAACATGGTTTTATTCATAGGCCATTTTACACTTCAAGCCCTGCTTACAGAGCAAACAATCCAGGGATGAAGAGAATCAAAGCTTGGGAGGGAGGATCACGAGGCAGTTACTGCTGTGTACACACTGCTGTTGGTTCCCATTTTCTTGGGGGTGGCTTTGGTTTTGACACATGTGGAAAGTGGGAACATCCTCACACTGAAGGAAATGCTGATACATTTCCAGAAAGAGCCCTGGGCCAGCAGCACCAGGAATGACACTGGGAAAGACCCGTGAGTCAGCCTGAGGGGTTGAGAGGGGAAGCACAAGGGGCTGTCAGCACCCTCCTGGTGATCATTCCCCTCTGTCTCAAGATGAAAGTCACAGTTTCATTATATGTCTAAAAAAAATACCCTTGGAAGGATCTTTGTTGTGTGGCTGCGAACAGAAATCCCTGTGGTTTTGGGCCACAACTCTTGGAGTGGGAGCAGTGGAAAAGTTTTCCTGGCAGTGGCTGCAGTAGAGATCTGGTTTGGAGGATCTGCCTCTTCTCTGTGCATTTATTCCCAGGGTTCAGTCATTAATTTTTGAAGCAGCACTGATTAAAAATTTATTTCAGGTCTGCGTTTCAAACTTCCCTTAAATCCCACTTGGTCTGTAGGCAGTTGTGTTGGCCAGAGATCTTTCAGACTCGGAGTCTAAAGTGGCCTAAGCAAGCCCAGCTGGAACTTTCTCATACAGTTTTTGGGCTACATTTATATCAATGCAGATATTAAAGAAAATACAGGTAATAAAGAAAGCTGTTTGAAACCACGTATGCAGGGGGTGAAGCTGTTGGTGAGCAACTGCGAGGTTCTGAGAACAGATGTGCCCATGTACAAGAAAGAGGGGCCTTTTTGTGGGGTTTGACCTAAATTAATTGTGAAATGGTAGGAGGAGAGGTGAGATCTTGGGGCAGGGAATTGCCTCAGTCATGGCAGGGGTTCTCTGTCCTCAGCTAAAGAAATGGAGACAGTGATTTGACAGGAGGTTGAATTGGTTAAATTCTGCTGGGTTGGATTGAGGCTTTCAGTGTTTGTCTGGGAACCAGTTTTCCAAAGATACCCCAAAAATGTGGTGTGAGGTACACCAGTTCTCTGAAAGGACCAGATGGGTGATTTTTGTGTTTTGTAATGGACTGAAAGAGATTTTAAATCCCTCCTGATACAACCTTTTTGTTTTTCCTCCCTCATTCATAAGTCTTGATATGAAGCCAAAGAGAACTTAACACAAACCCCCTAAATCCTGGAGGATCCAGGATACTGAGTCTGAAGTTTCTAAGCCCCAAAATTTTTGTCTGTGGGGGACAAAAATATGTATTTCTTTGTTTGTTTCTCTGTCAGCCCTTGGTTTCCATGAGGAGTTGCCCAACACCCCACAGAAAGTGTGCATCTGTCTGTGGTGATTCATGTTCATCCAGACACTCCTTCCAATAGTGATTTCCTGAAACCCTGCCAAGTCATGGTTTCTGATTACAATTTTGTCATGCCTGTCACTTTTATCTTCATACAACACTTAAATGTCAGGTTTCGTGCATTTTATTGCCTTCCCTTTCTTCGTGTTATTGTGTTGACTTAAGATACCTTCTTTCCTTGGATGTCCCTACTTTACCTGTGCCTCTAAAGGAATTTTTTCCATACCCTAATACCCCCATCCAGAGAGTTTTTAGCTGCTCACGGGACACAAACCAACACATGTTGGTTGATCCATTTCCTTTCTAAAATTTTGTAGGTGTTATACGCTCCCAAATATTTTATAGCATTGAGGAATGGTTTGGGTTGGAAGGGACCTTAAAGATCATCTCATCCACCCCCTGCCATGGGCAGGGACACCTTCCACTATCCCAAGTTGCTCCAGCCTGGCCTTGGACACTTCCAGGGATGGGGCAGCCACAGCTTCTCTGGGCAACCTGTGGCAGGGCCTCCCCACCCTCACAGGGAAAAATTTCCTCCTGATATTCCACCTAATTCTGCCTTCGGGCAGCTTTTAAACACTGTAGAAATGGTAAAAAAAAAACCTCATTAGAAGTGTGTAAATGCAGTTTAAAAGGGAAAAAATACACCACACTAGCAGCAAGCAAAATTGCCTTAGTTTTGGAATCGTGGTTGTAGGGAAGTGTTTTGCTTCCTGAAGGTTCAGGCTGAAAGTTTTGCTTCCTTAAATAAAACATGGTGGGTTTTTAATGATTTTAATGTGTTATATATTGAATTATTCAGTAAAATTAAAAGGCCACAGAAGCATGATGAAAGTGAGAGAGTCACATACATAAAACACTGTTAACAGAAGGGTGAGACTCAGAGTTTATACCAGATAGAGCAAAGATATATTTCTTAGTCTCCGTTCTGAGTATTTGTTGAACATGTCATTATTCCTATTTTTTTATATATATATAAGTGAATAGAATCTATATGAAAGGTGTCATTCTTGGGTGATTTCTCTCTGGTTGAGAAACAGCTGATGGACATAAGGGCGCTGCAGCAAACCTTTAATAGGCTTCAGCCTAAAACCTTATACCTGTTCAGCTTTCTCTGAGAACAGGTAAATTCTTTGCTTAACTAATCATTCAAAATAAAATATCCTTGATTTTTCTCAGCAGGAGGTGGTTCAGTTGTTGAAAACAAGAGAGAAAGGGGAAAAAAAAGAGGAAATGTTAAAAAAAAAAATTAACTTTCAAGCTGAGCTTGAAAAGTTGAAAGTGGGGGGCAAAAAAGAGAAACAGTAAAGAAGAAAAATTGAACTTTCACGTTGAGCTTTGCCTATGTAAAGTAATTTTGATAATTGTGTAGAACCACAGATTTTTGATGCTCCAGGCACAGTCTTTGTACTGTCTGTGTCACCATTTGAAGTCTGTGTCAACATTTGACATTGTGTTCCGTCCACAGACTCCACCGAAGAGAACAACTTGCACAAGGACCTGCTCACTTCTCTGCTGATTCTGGGCCTGGTTGTCCTCATCTTCCTGGTGCTGGTTGGGTATTTTTTCAGGTAGGTGTGTGTGGGGCCGTGCAGGCAGAAGTAGCTCAGCCCTGTTTCGATGTGACCTCACGAGGAAGCGAAAGACGCGCGGGGAGAGGCAGAGCCTCCAGCGCAGACCACGGGCTGTGACCCACGGGGAAGATGAACAGAAAGAGTTTCTCTAGAATTACATGGTTGGTGAAATAATGGCGTGGGGAGAGCTCTGGTTGCCTACCAGTGCTGTTGCTCAGGTGACTTGGTGTCTGTGTTTCAGGTTCAGGAGGCACAGGAAAGCTGTTGTGACCTCCGGGGACAAGAAGATGCCGAATGGGATCTTGGAAGAGCAAGGTATGGAGAGATTTGCTTTCAGTTTGTTTGTGTGCACGCTCCCTGGTTCTCTAGTTCAAAATTATTTACTTGTATCTGCTTATTTTTCTAGTGTAAGTTACAGGATTGTCGTTAAAGAGAAAAACAGTTTAAAAAAATAGAATCCCAGAATGGTTTGGGTTGGAAGGACCTTAAAGCTCCTCTTGTTCCACTGCCCTGCCGTGGGCAGGGACACCTTCCACTAGCCCAGGTTGCTCCAAGCCCCATCAAATCTGGCCTTGGAATAGAGATCCATATTTAAATATGTCTATGTATAATCTTAACTTTCAGGTTTTGGTTTTAAATAATATTCACTTCAAGTTGTGATACAGCAAATGTTTCTTTATAAATGTTTTTTGGGCTCTCTATAGATGTTTTAGCAGGATGCCAGCTGAGGTCCAGGTTTCTGACACTGATATTTGTATTTAGAGAAAGAATTGCAGAATTTCTTCTTAAAATGGGGAAAAAAGGGGCCTTAACTCTTTGTGAAATTATTGGCTGGTTCCTGAGTGTGAAGATGAAACAGGAGGCTGAAATAGGGCAGTTTTTTAAGCTAATGGCACTAAAATAAAACACTATGAGAGTAAAAATGTTTTCCTGTGGCTTTTTAATTGTCCTGGGTGTGTTTCTGTGCCCGGGGAGCCCCGTGGGTGCATCACTCTGTGGGGCTCAGCCCAAACCCAGCAAACACAGAGGGGCTGGACAAGTTACTTTAGCCGTAACCAAGAGAAAAATGATAAATTTAATGACAAAAATAATCAGTCTGAGCTTTGTGGAAGTTTCACTGGGCTATGTGTGACCTAACAAGTGGGTTAAACAGTCAGAGGGAAAGTCAAACCTCTGAATACACCCCTCAGCTTCCTGCTCTGCTGGGGCTTGAAAACAGGAGCAGCAGCTATACCAGTCCTGGTGCAGAGTTTCTGGTGGCTGCCAAGTTAAAGATAGGAGGTTTTTTTTATTATTTTTATTTCCCCTTCACAAGTGAAATTATCTCACAGCATCTCTTTGGTGATAGATGCCAAAAGCTGTCCCTGCAGTCCCTGCTCTCTGTCAGCAGAATGAACTTTCTCCTTTCCTAAATAAAACTTGGTCACATTTTAATCCAGTGTAAATACAGAAATCATTAATTTAAACAGGTTCTTCTTGATATTTTTAAGTTCTCAAAGCAGCTACCTGGCTTATGATTTGGTTTTTTATTTCCTTTAAATCAACTTTATCACCAACCGAAGCCTCATGTGAGAAGTTTGTTTTGGGCATCTTCGAGTGTAAAGATGAATTTGTAGTTGGAAATATCTCGGTCTCTGTTGCTCTGGACGTACCTTTAACATGCACTTCCCTTGTCCTGACAGAACAGCAACGGGTCATGTTGCTCAGCAGGTCTCCCTCAGGCCCAAAGAAGTATTTTCCTATTCCGGTGGAAAATCTAGAGGAGGAAATACGGATACGCTCGGCAGACGAAGGGAAGCTCTTCCGGGAGGAGTTTAATGTGAGTTCTCACACGTGGATTAGACAGATTGATGGCCAAAAGAAGGGGGAGGGAGGACGACCAAAATATCTGCAAATATTAATATTTCTTCTAAGTGTTTGGTGGTGGTGTCTCAGAGCCCCCGCACTCAGAGTGTGTGGTACCGTTCACAGGGGCCCTGCCACGTGTGGTGACCCTTTATCTGGACAAAATCTGGAGTCTGACTGCTGTATAATGCTAAATTGGTATTACGTGAACTATTTGACTCTCGGTAACGTTTAAAGAAGGTGTTTAGTGTTTGCCTGAAAGCTGGAGGAGAGGAACATGGAACGTGAACCTCTAGCACTATTTTCTTGACGGCGGTGGAGGGGTTTTTTTGGGTGAATCTGAGTGTTTCACCTCTATGGGAAATACTTGGAGGAGAACTCACAGTGTGTGGCCTCTAATATCACCCTGGTGAGGTTTAACTTTTTTTCCTCCCCTGCTAATTTGACTTTTTGCTCTTTGTTATCATCCCATAGCTTCCCTGTTTGCAGCTCCTGTGCCCTAACAAACAGTTTCTATGAAGGAGCTCAGATTTTAGGGGTTTCCTTTAAACTGTTCCCTTGGTCAGTATTTTCTTCCCACAACCTGAGCTGCAGCCACGTGTGGTCGTGCAGATGAGTTGTATGTGGAGTCTGTGGTGACCTGGGCCAGTTCCTATGGAGAAATAAAAGGGGATGAGTCTGTATTTGGGGCCTTTTCCGTACTTTCCTGTTACTTCTTTTCACTATTTCATTTCACTTTCCTCCACAGCAGAAGCAAGTTGTTCAGAGCAGTAGCTTAAATGTCAAGCAGGGATTTGTGAAAGCACGTGTTGATTAGACAGGCTGTTGAGTAACCTCCTTAATTGGGAGCATATTTATATCTGCAATTTGTTTGATGATATCTTTAAAACACATAATTTTCCCGTATCAGAGAGGGAGCATTGTGGAGATACTTATCAAAGCTGACAAAATGAATGCGAAAACTATCTTGACAAGGTGTGTGCTGGTGGTTTTTGACTCTCCTGATTAATTTGTTCTGCAGTTCAGAGTGAAACAAACCATCAGTTTTAATATTTAATCCCTGCTTTGCTTGGATCATTTTCTGCCCCGTGCTGTGAGTTTGTGAGATTCTGTCTGCACACACGAAAAACTGGGGTTTGCTCCTCATAAAGGGTTGGTGGTACATGAAGTTTTCTTGATGCTTGATGTGGTTTTTTTCTCCCTGAGGGAGTGGATGTATGAGCTGTTTGCTCAAGCCTGAGAAGGGAAGGAAGGTGGAAAGACAGCTGGAGAGCAGAGTGATTGATGTTGTAGCATAAAGCAGGAAGACTGACACACAGAGGTTTGTTCTGCAGCACTGGAAGGAAAGGGGCTGATAAATCAAGACCCTTCAGCACAGACATGTGTGTGATGACCTCTCCCGCAGAGCATCCCCCAGCACACGGCACTCACACCCCCCTGGACTCAGCTCCATCCTCCCACTTGCTGAGGTCACACCTGGATCTGCCCCATGAAGCCACAGCTGCCAAATCCTGCAGGTTTTCCAGAGTCTTCCACTTTGCAGAAGCCTTTTGGTGGGAGCTGCTGAGCTGTGGTGGAGCCTGACTGGCCCAGGTTGCCCAGAGAAGCTGTGGCTGCCCCATCCCTGCAAGTGTCCAAGGCCAGGTTGGAGGGGGCTTGGAGCAACCTGGGCTAGTGGAAGGTGTCCCTGCCCACGGCAGGGGGAGGGACTGGGTGGGGTTTAAAGTTCCTTCCAACCCAGACCATTCTGTAATTCTGTGATCCTGTGCTGAGGATACCCCAGGGCCCGTGGTGGTTTTTGCTTCGCATGGCCTGATCCAACACGTGAAGGAGTCAGGTATCTCTGGGAATGCAGATACAGGGTCTCCAGTGTGAATTTGAAGCCTGATGGCAAATACTGTGAGCCAGCAGTGGCCAGGGATGTGCCCCAGCCAAAGAAGTTTGGTCCCAAGTGATTTT
>VXAY01001424.1:442031-534775 GCA_013399855.1 Oxyruncus cristatus | reverse complement strand
TTAGAGCGACCAGCGGTGAAAGCAAACTCAGCGTTATAAAACTCACTGTGTTTTTGTGCAGGAAAAATGTTACCAGTATTGGCCTGACCAGGGGTGCTGGACCTACGGGAACATCCGTGTGTCCGTGGAGGATTGTATAGTGCTGGTGGACTACACCATCCGCAAGTTCTGCGTGCAGTCGGTGAGGAGCAGCCCTGCTCTGGGGGGTTCTTTTTAAATCTGCAGAGAAAACTGATACAATTCCGAATATTTGCTGCAAAGAAACTCAGGGAATTGATTAAACATATTTGCAAGTGCAGGAAGACGTGGTGCCTCCCCGGAGCAGGGTCTGCCTGTGTAACATCCGCCCCATTTCATGGATTGCAAGAGGTTCTGCTGGATTTTTCTGTGACCAAAGGCCATAGAAAGTCATGCCCTTGTGACTGCCAAGAGGGAGCACCAGAGAAGGGACTTTTTGGGGGGGGGGATGAATTACCCAGATAAATAAATGAGGGAATTAGGGTATTTGGAGTAGGTATTAGTTGGCCAATGCCAGCCAGCATTGCAGCTCAGTTTTTGTTGTACCTGTGATCTCTGGCACAAGTTAAAGCTTTAAATTCCAGGAGAGGTCGTGGGGATGGCTCTGCTCCTGTCCACGGTGTGTGGCCTCACTAGGGATCAGTTCAGGCAGCAGTTGGGTATTAAAGGTGCAGCACTTCTTCCATTTTTTCCTACTTGATCTGCCCAAAGCTGGCATTTGGCATCTCACAGCTGTGCAAATCCTGAATGTTTAGACTGAATTTTGTGAGTTTTGACTGAGGCTGCTAAAAAAAAGTGTTATGAGGATTTTATAGGTGAAAAAGAACTTCATATTGGACCCATTATTAACATAAATTATGATTCTTACTCTTTGGAGTCCTATCCTGGGATTATTCCAAAGATGCATTAATAATATGTAGTAATTTTACTTACTGTTTCTTTTTACGTACACTGTAAAACTTCTAATCTCAAATTAGGCTTGAAGTGTTGCAGGATTTAAAATCATAAATAACCAGGGCAGTTTGTGTCTAAATCTTTGCCTGAAAAATGAGGTGTCCAACAGCGTCTGTGTGTTCCTGCAGCTTCACGATGGTTGTAAAGCTCCAAGGCTCGTCACACAGCTGCACTTCACCAGCTGGCCAGATTTTGGGGTGCCTTTCACACCTATTGGGATGCTGAAATTCCTGAAAAAAGTCAAAGCATTGAATCCTGCCCATGCGGGACCGATTGTGGTTCACTGTAGGTATGTATGTGCTCCTCAAGGCATTCCCATAGCTTGGTCTGGAGTTATGTAGGTTTGATGTATAGATATATTTATTCACATATTTGTATTAAAGGGTAATCACATGCTGAGCTTTTTGGGAGAAAAGGGTATGAACAACTTCAAAAGATCTGTCTTTACTGTCCCTTCCATACTCAAACAGAAGTTGTTGTTCTGTTGTTTGTGGGGTTTTTAAATCCATGAGTGATGTCCATTGTTTGGTATAAGTATGTTTCTTGTCAGAAAAACAGACTCATAATACAAATTTGTGACCTTTGCCACTAAATGCTCCTCTGGGAATTCATCCCCCACTTCTCCCACAGTAGAATTGCAGTTTTCTATGTAAATTAGCCATTGAATACCTAAAAAGTTTGGAATAAAGACTTCATTCAAGAGACTTAAACGCTGCAATTTTAAGTATGTGCCACATATGAATGCAGAACGTATTCCCACTCATGGGTCACACACACAAGTCCTGCTGTCAAAGGCTTGTGCTAAACTACTGAAAAATTGTCTTAATGAAACTAAACCCAAACTCCAAATCAGTTTTAAGACAATAATTGCAATCTCTATAGCAACTGTAAGCTCTCAAATGAGCAAGAAGTATCTTTTCAGGAGCAATTATTGTAATGAGTTTAGAATGAAAAGAAAAGAAGAGCAGCTTTGTCTTTCAAGGTCTTGTTTTTAAGGAAAAAAGGCTGCAGATTCGTGTATTTGTCTTTTTTTTTTCTTGCTTCTGTCAGACATTTAGAAATACTCTCTTGAAAGAGGGTGTTTGTCCTGACCAAGCCAGTGTTGATTTTTGGTTTACATCCAGTTCTTGCCTTGCTGGGATTCACCTCCTCTCCCAGGTGTCATAAATCAGAGGCTTGAAGAAAATCATTCAATGGAAAAAGCAGATTTTAATTGTCTCACAGTCTTTCCTTGGAGAAACCCACTGTATTTTTGTAGCCCTTTGCTATGTGCGGAGGTGCATTTTGGGCTTGAGCTTTATTTGTCATGGGCAGGAAATGCTGTACTTGGCTTATTGAGCAGGAGTAGAGACAAAATAAAGGAAAATATAAAATATCTTAATGAAAATCCGCAGAAATTTAAATATAATGGACCAAGAGAGCACAGTGTGACCTGTGTCAGTGCTGGGGCCTCAGCCTATGTCAGAAATAAAGGAGGAGAGAGGTGACACTTAATTTCCGTTGGAGCTCAGGATGTGACACCATTGAATTGTTGGGAAAAGGAAAGGGAAGCCCATCAGGAGTGAGTAACCATCCATTTTTAGTGAGCTTTTAGAAAAATATTACCCAGCCACTGTGACAAAACCAACTCCATCAAGATCTCGTGGAACTTAATAAAGCACTAATTTGGCATTTGCAAGGAAAGAAGTGAAAACAAGGGCAGGGGGTGGCAGGATTTTCTGTCAATTCTTTTATTCCAAAAGCTTTTAGAAATAAACTTTTTTCCATGAGCAGATGAGTAGGGGTTGCCCCGGAGGAGGTTAAGGATGGATAAAATCAGGGAAATTCCAAGACAAACATCAAGGTTGGTGAAAATCCCAGCTTGAGGAAGGATATGCAAGGATGGAATTCAGAGCTGGTCTGAAATAAGGGAACAAGGGGATGGAGCAAGGATGTGTAAAAAGGGATTGTGACTGTAAAGGGAAGGGAAGTGATGGAGCTGAGTGTGGGGCTCAGGGTGTGAGAGCTCCCAGGAATGAACAGTGAAGGAAAAGTGTGAACTGGACATGGGGGACCCGTGCTCAGAGTGGTTCCCAGGATGTTTCAGGAAGAGGAAAAAGTCTATAAACTGGGAGTCAAAGGGTAGGACATGAGGGGGACTGGTCCTTGGTGTCAGAGGTCAAACGTGAATGGAAGGAAGTAGCAGGGTTGGAGCCGTGGCCACTGTGGGGTGGTCCATGGCCGGTGGCTGGAGGGGCCAAGTGGGACCGGAGGGTGGGAGCACTGGATTGAGACTGGCAGGAGGGAGGACAGTCTGGCAAATGGATGATTAAATCCAAACGGGTTTGGAGGCAGAAAGTTCTGGTGAAAATTTGGTGAAGCTCCATGGTGCTCCATAGATCCACTCGTGTCCATCATCCCTCCAGACCTCTGGAATGTTGGGGCTTGGGGACTTTGATTTCACGTGGTGTTTAGTGTTAACAGCGTGTGTGACAGAAGAACTAAGTTGCGTTATGAACACAGTATTTTTTTCCTGGTGGTTTTTAAAACCTGATGTTTCCTTGCTGGAAACTTCTCGGTATCTTTGAGCTGGGGATGAGGGAAGACGTTTTTATCCTGTTCCTGGAGGTGTTTGTGGCCATTCCGGCAAAATAAACCAACCCAAAGGTTAAAGGAGAGCTATTAATGCCTAGCACAGGATGCCATGCCCTTTTCCTCTGGAAGGAAGAGCTGAAAGTCGCCAGAGTTGTGTAATTTCTAATGATCGCACTCCCTCTCGTGGCTGTGAAGGATATAAAACCCAAAAAGTGTTTAGGGATGGCAGTGTTGGGGAATGTGGAACTAAAAATTAAGAAAAAGAAAAATTAAATTTTTGTCTTAGACTGAATTACTATAGATGTTCAATCAGATTTTTTTTCCAAAGGGCGTTTTTAAATATAATTCTAATGTCATCAACCTGGAGCTGGGAAGAGGGGAGTTTTTGTGAATTTTTTTTTTAATTATTATTTTTATTTTTTTGCTGTCATTGTTAAAATGAAAAATGGAGAGGTTTAGATTGGATATTAAGAAAAATTCCTTCATGGAAAGGGCTGTCCAGACCTGGCACAGCTGCCCAGGGCAGTGGTGGAGTCCCCATCCCTGGAGGGATTTAAAAGCCTTGTGGATGTGGCACTTGGGGTCATGGGTTAGTGTGGCCCTGGCAGTGCTGGGGGGTGGTTGGGCTCGATGGTGTTAGAGGGCTTTTCCAACCTCAACCATTCCACGATTCTGTGAAGTTCTACATTTCCCAGTGACTATTTCCGTTTAGGCTAAGCTCGAGTTCTACCTGTAGAACTCACTGCTGTAGCAATTCCCACAGATTGGTGATTCCAGAGGTTTCTGTGTGCTCTGTCCCCCCCAGCGCTGGCGTGGGTCGCACGGGCACCTTCATTGTCATCGATGCCATCATCGACATGATGCACGCGGAGCACAAGGTGGATGTGTTCGAGTTTGTGTCCAGGATCCGCAACCAGCGGCCACAGATGGTCCAGACTGACGTGAGTGGGCTTTAATGGCAACTTTTCATGGTCAGAGAAGAAAATGCTTCTGAATTTCCACTCCAGAATGTCCTGTGCTGTTGCATACCTGGGTAAGACCAGGTTGGATGGAGCTTGGAGCAACCTCATCTAGTGGAAGGTGTCTCTGCCCATGGCAGGGCTGGAACTGGATAATCTTTAAGCACCCTTCCAACCCAAACCATTCCAGGATTCTGTGTGCTGGTTTAGATGGGATATTGGGAAGGAATTCTCCCCTGTGAGGGTGGTGAGGCCCTGGCACAGGTTGCCCAAAGAAGCTGTGGCTGCCCCATCCCTGAAAGTGTCCAAGGCCAGGTTGGAGCAACGTGGGATAGTGGAAGGTGTCCCTGCCCATGGCACTGGATGGGCTTTAAGGTCCCTTCCATCCCAAACCGTTCCAAGGTTTTATGATTTTAAAAGAGATAGTAAGGTGCAGAATTCCTGGTTTCATCCCTGTATCCTCACCTGCCTCTCTGTCCCTCCCAGATGCAATACTCCTTCATTTATCAAGCCTTACTCGAGTACTACCTCTACGGGGACACCGAGCTCGACGTGTCATCCCTAGAAAAACACCTCCAGACATCCCACAATGCGGCCCCAAACCTGGTCAAACTGGGGCTGGAAGAAGAATTCAAAGTAAGTATGGAAGCCCTTTGCCATAGGGTTTCTAAGATTTAAACCAAAAAGATAAAAGTGTCACTTTAAAGGTCCATAAAAGGGAACAAATTGTTCTTTTTGGGTTGCTGTGAATGGTCCTGTGGAGTCGGTGAATGGGGCCCTTGCTGAACAGCCTGTTCTGGGAATGCTCATTCAGAGCTGTGTTGTTGTACAGGCCTCTTCCTATATGTCTTTTGTTTGTTTGGAAAGGAAAAGTGGAGTGATTCTCTGGGTCTGGTCTCGAGGCCAGATCAGATAAAGCTGGAAGAGGAAACTGGATTACGTGTGTCTAATTTGCATCTCAGTGGGATTGTTAACTGAGAGGTCACTGACAGGGAGAATTGCAGGGAATTTTGCTGAATGTCCAGACTCTCAGGAAGGTAAATTAAAAAAAAAGGGCATTTGTGTTGAGTGGAGAACCCCAAATGCAGAAAACAACCGCACTGGCTGTGTCTGATCATTGTTAAAATAGATTTTAGCGTCCTGAGGGAATAGTTAGAACTTTTTTTATGACTTTGGCCATCCTAAAATATTTATTCTCCATAGAATTCTAAAGTATTAAATGACATCTAGGTGTTAACTGCAGTTATCTCTTTTCTTTAAAAGATTAATCAGTAATTGGGAACTGGGAAGAGGAAATGATGTAAAAATAAGTCTGATGATAGAGCAACAAGTTCAAAAATCAACAGTATTGGTCTTTCTAGGGAAGGAAGCAAAGCAAAGCATCATTTCTTACTTTTTTCCAAAATTTCCAAGTTTTTACTGGGATGAGTGCAAGCAGAGAACAGCATTTATTTCTGCCACGTATTGTGAAAAGCACTGGGATGGCCCAGGACAACTGAGCCCACCTGCACCAGTCAAGAGTAGAGTAATTTGTAACCAGTGTTTAAGTCCTGACATAAAATCTATTGAACGCAGAATTCCAGAGTGGCTGAAAAGGGATTTTTTTTTGGAGGGTAGGGGTTGGTCTCTTTTTAATACTTTGTTGCCAATAGTTGAGGTTTTTCTGGACTTGAGATCTGCTTCTGAAACCCAATGCCTGTCAAATACATGCTGAAAAATCTGCTTGCAGTTTGAAAAGTAAATTAGTTCTAATTTGAATTGAATTTACATTGGATAGTTGCTGAAATGCAGGTGTGGAACTGATCACTTCTTGATGAGTCCCAGCCCAGCAGAGGCAGTTTGTTGTTGTGTTTCCTTGCACAGTCTTATGGGTGTGTAATATCTATATATTACTATTATTATTTATATGTACTATAAAATAATCACTGAGACAAGAGCAGTGTTTGTCTTCTCTGTCCTGGGAATGCTGTCAGCATAAACTGAATAATTAATAAGGAATATTGGTCCATTCATTAGCAAAAATATTAGGTAGAAATTCTTCCCTGTGAGGGTGGTGAGGCCCTGGCTCAGGTTGCCCAGAGAAGCTGTGGCTGCCCCATCCCTGGGAGTGTCCAAAGCCAGGTTGGATGGTGCTTGGAGCAACCTGGGCTAGTGGAAGGTGTCCCTGCCCATGGCAGGGGGTGGAACTGGATGAACTTGAAGGTCCTTCCAACCTAAACCATTCCATGACTGTTTTCTTTCTTAATTTTTATAGACAGGACAATGAAGTGGCTTTTGTGAAAAGTCAGTGTCCCTTTGACTGTGTCACTGTTTTATACCCAATAAAGACACTTCAAAGCCCTCTGAGTGCAGATATGGTGAGTGGGACCCACTTGTATTCCAAGGAGTTTTCATCCCGGTTTGCGTTTTATTCCAGAAGTTAACGAACGTTCGGATCATGAAAGAGAACATGAGAACTGGGAATCTTCCAGCAAATATGAAGAAAGCAAGAGTCATCCAGATCATCCCGTGTAAGAGGCCAACCTTTATATACAGAAACAAGTGCTGTAGATACCTGGTTATCCCAAGGCTGTTGTGACTACACACTATCTCTGTATGTTGGCAACATATCAGAGCCCAGCTCTCCTCATAAAATATATCCTTATACAGGGCGAAATACTCTTATAAAGCACCAGCAAACAATTCAGTGACTTGATTTTTTTACTTCATTGGTATAAAATCTGTTACAGTCGGGTGTTTTGGATTAAATAATTGTGTGGTTTCACCTTTTAAACCAACCTGTTTTCTGTGGGATTCTTTGCACATTCTTTGTGAAGTTCCAGAATTCCAGCACTGCACTGCCTGCACCTGCAAAATGAAAATTTCAGAGGAAAGATTTTTTGGGTTTTGTTCTTTCTCATGCAGTTGGCAAAAGTAAGACTAGACCTGTCTTTTTTTTTTTCCCCAGATGATTTTAACAGAGTAATTCTGTCAATGAAAAGAGGACAAGAATATACTGACTACATCAATGCTTCCTTCATAGATGTATGTATAAACCACTTCTGTGTATTTAAATTTTAAATCTGATGTTTTTCTGTAACTGATAAGTCTTTTTAGAGACACAATTGACTTGGCTTATGAAAAACGAACTTTTTTTGGTTGGGTTTGGCTTATGGGAGTTTCCAAGTCCGTTTCTCATCTGGTGTTTTCAATTTCAGTGTAAATGATTGTGTGATTTAAACATTCTCCTTGTTGTTGGATTTATAAATGAAAGCTTTTATTAAATTCTGACAAACAGGCAGTGAAACAAATGAGCTACACAACTGACATCCAACTGTTTCATTATCTGCTTCAGGTTAACAGGTGTAAATATTTCCTCTTCTGAGAAACAGGAAAGTCTGTATTTAGCACAGGGAAAGGCTGTCACAGTGTTTGGGAGCCAGGGTTTACCTGGGCAGGCCTGGATTAATTCCGAGCTTTCTTCCCAGCTGCCTGTTGGAAACTGGGCAAGCCAGGATTGTGTCTTGTTTTTATTTCAATATGGGAATTAGTCATGTGTTTAAGCAGTAAAACCCCATTAGCAGCTGAGGATTGTGGATGATCCCATCAGTATGGAAATAAGGAAGGACTGGATGTGGCACTCAGTGCCATGGTCTAGTTGGCATGGTGGTGTTGGGTCATAGGTTGGACTCGATGATCTGAGGTCTTGTCCAACCTAACTGATTCTGTGATTTTGTGAAATGAAACTGTATCTTAAAATTGAGCTGAAAGTTAATTCTGTAGAAAAGCCTGACAGCTGCTGTCGTCGTAATGTCATTGTGAAACCTTTCCTGTTCCCTGTTCTTGCACAATTTCATCCCTTCAGCCATGACTGTAAAAATTCACCTCAGGATTTTGGGGGAGTTTTTAGAATCCCAAATCATTTAGGTTGCAAAAGCCCTCTGAGATGATCAGATCCAACCGTTCCCCACGCACTGCCAAGGCCACCACTAACCCATGTCCACAAGTGCCACATCCACACGGCTTTTAAATCCCTCCAGGGTGGGGACTCCACCCCTGCCCTGGGCAGTGACAGTCCTTTCTTGTGGGGAAATTTTCCCAGATCTCCAATCTAGACCTGCCCTGGCACAGCTGGAGGCTGTTTTCTCTCATCCTGTCCCTTGTTCCCTGGGAGAAGCCCCCCTGTTGAAGTGGTGATCTCCTTCTGCCCATCCGCTCTGTCCCTCTTCCCCTGTCCTCTCCCGTCCCGACACGTGATCTCGGTCTCTCCCCGCAGGGCTATCGCCAGAAGGATTATTTCATTGCCACCCAGGGCCCTCTTCCACACACGGTGGAGGATTTCTGGAGGATGGTGTGGGAGTGGAAGTGCCACACCATCGTGATGCTCACGGAGGTCCAGGAGAGGGAGCAGGTACGTGCCCAGTGTCCCACAGCTCCACAGCAAAGCTCTTCCTCTTCTCACAGGCAAAACATGACCATTAATGTCAGATAAAATATTTGTTGCTTACAAATTCCAGCAATACAAGGCTTTTTTTTTTTTTCCCTTTCCTAAAATGAGCACTTGCTTCACTGTTTGGTGCAGGCCAGTGTTGCTGCTTTTGCTTGAATTTTTAGAAAATCAACCAAGACTACCAAATATTACAGTTTTTAAAAGTTCACATTAAAGGATGCCTGACATGGAACAGTGGTTTTGGAATTTGGGAAGAAGCTGGACAAAGCTTTTGTATAAACTTTCTTCTGAGTAAGCTCCAGTGGCTCGTTCTGAGCCTCTCCTTGTACCTCATTAATTAATTAAGAGATTCCTGCCAATCTCCGTGTGCTGCAGATTGAAGATTCCAGATTCAACACTGCATCCAGGGTGTTCTAGTGCTGGGAAATCCTTTTTCTTGGTGATTTTGTGAGGTTTTTAACAACATTGCATTGCTTTCAGGAGTTACATACCTTTTAAAGCAACATTTGCCATCTGTGCCTCCTGAGCCCTTTTCATCTTAATGGTTTCTATTACAGAAATATTTTATTACTTACTGATAGTTATTAGTGCTTGCAATGCAAACTGTTTAAAGCAGTGCTGGATGTCACCTCCTATATCAGAGATTCATGACAATGTAGAGAACTGGGAAAAAATTCAAGGAATGTTTACAATCCTCTGGATTTTGCAGGAAAAATGCTGCCAGTACTGGCCATCGGAGGGCTCTGTGACTCACGGAGAGATCACCGTGGAAATCAAGAGTGACAGCCTGTTAGATGCCATCAGTGTGAGGGACTTCCTAGTCACATACAGTCAGGTAATCCTTTAAAATTCCAGGAGGTTGTTTTTCCGTTTCAAGGTATTTACAAATATGATTTTTTATCTTAAATTTGGAGATTTTTATGTAAACCTAAATGTGGTTAATCTGACTTTAAGAGGAAGCTTAAATGAAACATTTTTGCTTAAAATCAAAAATTCGGGTCAGTAAAGCAGGTGGTTGATCAAAACAGCATGTGAGTTTAAGGGAGGGGTTTAATTGTTTTCTTGGGGCCGCTATTCCTAGATTTTCTACTGTCTCCCACATATATGTAAAGGAAAATTTGATTCAAGATTTTTCATAGAATCCCAGACTGGTTTGGGTTGGAAGGGACCTTAAAACTCATCCCACGGGCAGGGACACCTTCCACTAGCCCAAGTTGCTCCAAGCCCTATCCAACCTGGCCTTGGACACTCCCAGGGATGGGGCAGCCACAGCTTCTCTGGGCAACCTGTGTGTGCTTTTACTGTGCTTTTAATCAAGACAAGGCCAGTAACTGTGAAATTTCAAAGTGTTGTGCAAAGCTAAGTCCGTGATTTGGGTTGTTTCAGCAGCACTTTGGATTTGGCCTGTGCAGAAGGAAAGTTTTCGACTGTTCCTACTCAGGATGAGCAATCTCTCAGTTGTAGCAGATGAAACAGCTCTGCAAATCCAAAGGAAAATCCCCCAAAAAAGGTTGGGGGATTTAAAAACAGCCCTGTCAGGTCTGCACAACCAGTATAGAGCCGTGGAACATGAGGGCTGGAAATAAGATCATCCAGTCCATCAAGGTCCACGATATATCATGGATCAGGTTGCAAATACTGTAGCAGTGCAGAATTTATGCTATAGAAGTTGAAGGAGTGTGTTTATTTTGAGGTTAAAAAAAAAATGGCTAAATGTGGTGTTTTCCTGCCCACAGGGTAACCAGGAGAAGCAGAGCAGGCTCGTCCGGCAGTTCCACTTCCATGGGTGGCCAGAAATCGGGATTCCTGCAGAAGGGAAGGGGATGATCGACCTCATTGCAGCCGTGCAGAAGCAGCAGCAGCAAACAGGGAATCACCCCATCACTGTGCACTGCAGGTGAGTCCCCTCTGGGCTTCAGCAGCTTGGGGTTTGGACTTGAACTTGGGTTTGGTTAGCTCTGGGATTGTGCTCAAATGTTCTGTGCAGGGGAAAATGCTGCTGGATTTTACAAACTGTCAGGAGAATGAAATATATCCCTAATCTAAGCTCAAGGAAAATGTGCTCCTGTGCTTGAGAGCAGAGAGAAAACAGTATTTTAATAATAATTAGTGATAATAACAATTAATGCTGATTGGAAACTTGATTATTACTTGGGACATGATAACTCAAATATGTGTTTGTCCTGTGTCAAATTTTCACTTTTTGTTCTTTTGGGGGTTTTTAATGCACCTTTTTTTGCCTTTCTTTTTGAAATTTATAACTTGTGCTTTTCATGTGGTTTTTTTTTTTCAAATTGCATTTTTCAGTGTGGGGGATTTTAATCAGTCTTTAAATTTGTCTTTGCTCTTTCTGTACTACATCTGCTGATTTCAAAACAAAAGTGGCAGTAAAACTAGTATTCTGCTTTTTCCTCATTTAGAAATCATACTTTGCTTTTAAATTTTCTTTTTTAAATTTTATAAATCAATAAAGCTTTTTCTGTTTTCTGGTCAAGACAAAGTCAGGTTGACAGTACCTAGGGACAGGCTCAGTAGGGTTTCAGAGCCCTAAAGATCATGACACCAAAAAATCTTGCTTTGTCTCTGATTGCCCCAAAAATGAAATTATTTAATTTGTTCTAAATTCTGGCCTTTTAAATCCTTTTCATGTTGTACAAGATAAACTGCCTTTCTTGGGCCATTGAGTATCTTCTAGCAATACATGGACCTCGACATATGTAAATAATTTTATATTTAAAAACACTTGTTATGTGAATTGTGGTATTTCCTCCACCTGTCTGTGATCCCACTGAGAAATGCTTGGCAGCATTAACTGTCTTTTATTTTGCTCTGATTGGAGTTTCCAGGGTGCTCTCTCAGTCTCTGGTTTATGTGTGACTGTCTGAAGACACCTATATTTTCAAATACAGCAGAGAAGTCCTGGGAGCTTGAGCCACAACTTGGATTTATTGGTTTTTTGGGAAGTGATCTTATAAAAATACATACTAATTGCCAAAACTTTCTCCTCCTTGCCTTGGAAGTGTTTTGCTGCCTTGGGATCTGAGGGTTCCCCCACTCCATGGCGATGATATTTTGGGTTTGATTCTGCAATTTGACAAATTTTAACGCTTGTTGTGAAATACTGAGTTATAATTACAGTGGGTAAAATATCAAGGAGTTCTTACCAGTAATTTAAGAGATTAAAAACTAATGTCTTTGATTTGCACAAATTAGTTGTGTGAGAATTAGCTGTGCTATTTATGGCTTCTGCTTTTATAAGCTTTTAGACCTTAGGCCTTAGTTTAATAATTAGCATTCATTTTTCCTAGATTTAAAAAAAAAAAAAAAAAAAATCTACTTCAATCCTTCTGAAATGAATAAAAAAGAAAACAAAGCCCAACCCACAAATATATTCAGGATTTTTAATGTTGAAAATTCCTTCCCGTCCCTGCTTGAACAGCCTGTACCTCCCAGCTTTTNAAAAAAAAAAAAAAATCTACTTCAATCCTTCTGAAATGAATAAAAAAGAAAACAAAGCCCAACCCACACAATATATTCAGGATTTTTAATGTTGAAAATTCCCTCCCGTCCCTGCTTGAACAGCCTGTACCTCCCAGCTTTTGAGTTACCTGAATTTCTCTGTGAAGTCACACTTGAGTCTTCAAATATAAATGAATGTAATGTTATGAATAATTGAACACATTTCAAGTCTCGGTCTGATTTTTTCAGAGTGGTCACATGAACTTGTGAAAATTCTATTCGTTTTTCCAGCTATTTAAGAACAGTTTAAGGAGCTGCTAAAAATGATCATTTTTAAATAGAATCAAGACATAACCCTAAATAGTTTAGAAGGGTTTTGCTGAGTTGCCAACAGAGTTTAAAGTCAATCTGTTTTCAGTCCTCGCTCCCTTCTCTTCTAGTGTTTGTCTGCAGCTGCCTCTAATAAACTATAAAATGTTTCTGTGTTATTTAGAGGCCACTTAATTCTGGGTTTTGCCCAGTCTTTGCCCGTTCTGAGTGTCCTTTGGCTTTCAACTTTCTGTCTCAGGAAATGAACTTTCACTCAAATTTAAACTTACCTTTCTTAACTTCTTTTATTTTAAAGGGAGTCGCAGAAAGAGAAGTGAGTGTGCCAAGAGTAGTGCTGTGTCTCCAAGAGACAATGAGTATTTTCTCCTGCATTTCAAATGCATCCATAGTAAAAATTCTTAAATTAATTAAGATACCGAAATTTGTATGGGCTGTAAGGATTTGCTAAAAGCCTGTTTTCAGAGTGAAAAAGGAAAGCGAGCCAAGCACAAGGAGATGCATCTCTTTTACACAGGCAGATACAGACAGGACAAGGGGGGATGGTTTTAAACTAATAATGGAGGGATATCAGGAAGAAATTCTTCCCTGTGAGAGTGGTGAGGGGCTGGAATAGAATTCCCAGACCAACTGTGGCTGCCCCATCCCTGCAAGTGTCTAAGGCCAGGTTGGACGGGGCTTGGAGCAACCTGGGCTAGTGGAAGGTGTCCCTGCCCATGGCAGGGGGTGGAATGAGATGATCTTAAAGGTTCCTTCCAACCCAAACTGTTTCATGAGTCATTAAATCATTACAGTTGGGTAGAACGTTTTCCATCGAACTGCTTTGGACTACTGATAACAAATAGCAATAATAATAATTCTTGTCCATACAGGAATATAAATCCCAACGTAACAGGTGTCTTTGGCTATTCTATGTCCCTATTATTCCTCTTTTACCATTTTTTATCCCAGTTTATGCCATGCAAACATGTTTTCCTTGCAGTGCTGGCGCAGGGAGAACAGGGACCTTCATAGCACTGAGCAACATCCTGGAAAGAGTGAAGGCTGAAGGGCTCCTGGATGTGTTTCAAGCTGTGAAGAGCTTAAGACTGCAAAGGCCACACATGGTGCAAACACTGGTAGGATGTTTAACAACCCAGATACCTGTAAATATTCTTGGGGGAGCAGAACAAAGGGGGTTTTCTCGCAGGTTGCCATAAATTATGCATGATGGCTGTGTGTGTACAAGGTATTATCAAAAATCTGGGCTTTTACAGGTTTTTTTTATGGCATTTCTGAAAATACGACTTGGCTAAATGTTCTGTGTCTTTTAGGAACTTAAGGCATTTGAATCAAAGCCTTTAGTGTTGCAGATGACAAAATGTAAAGTGAAATAAATGTCTTTTAAGCTATTTATCAGTTGTTCTTTCTTTCCTTAATGTGTTTGGTCATAAATTGGCTCAAAGTTGGTCACTGGAAGGCAGAAACATGGAATCATGGAATGGTTTGGGTTGGAAGGGACTTTTAGAATTATCCAGTTTCACCCCCTTGCCGTGGGCAGGGACACCTTCCACTAGACCAAGTTGCTCCAAGCCCTGTCCAACCTGGCCTTGAACACTCCAGGGATGGAGAGTCCCGTTCCCTGGAAATGTCTCTGACTTGTTTAAAGTCTTTTTAAAGTCTTCCTTAAAGTCATCTACAACTAATATGTGAAGCCGAGTCCAGATACTTTTCCCTATTGGGTAAACATTAAAAAGTTTTTTTGAGACTTTAGTTTTTTAAATATATAAAAATACTGATATTTTATATTTTCATGGCAGCTTCCATTCAGCACTTTGAAACTTCTTTAGAAACAAGTATCTCAAACCCCCTTTTCCAGGTGGATGTTTTCTCTGTCCTACAGATGAGAAGAAAGGGGAATTCAATTATCCACAGTCATGCTGAGACGGGGATGCAATGCTTTTTTTGGGGTCTGTCTCTGGGATTTAATGTCAGGTGAGGGTGTAATTGCCACAGATATTCCCAGCTGAGCCTGTGGGAGGGCTCCTGCTGCACTCAGCTTTCCAGCGTGAGAGAATTCAGGTGCCAGTTGTGTTTGTTATCAGTGTTGTTGCAGATTTTGTAATGCAGCAACTCATGTTGAAGCCGTATCAGCATGCCCGGAAAATCAGGATGTGTCCCTCTTTAGGATGGAGAGGACCAGCCATCTGGATAACAGACAGGTTGGGAGAGCTGGGGGTGTTCACCTGGAGAAGGGAAGGCTCCAGGGAGACCTGAGAGCCCCTTCCAGAGCCTAAAGGGGCTCCAGGAGAGCTGCAGAGGGACTTTGGACAAGGACCTGGAGTGGGAAGACAAGGGGGAATGGCTTCCCAGTGCCAGAGGGCAGGGTGAGATGGGGTAGTGGGAAGGAATTGTTGGCTGTGAGGGTGGGGAAGCCCTGGCACAGGTTGCCCAGAGAAGCTGTGGCTGCCCCTGGATCCCCGGAAGTGTCCAAGGCCAGGTTGGACGGGGCTTGGAGCAACCTGGGCTAGTGGAAGGGGTCTCTGCCCATGGCAGGGAGTGGGACTGGATGAACTTTAAGGGCCCTTCCAAACCATTCCAGGATTCTGATTCCGTGATTCTCCCTGGGGAATGCTTAGGAGGAGTTTCCTGCTGTAACAGGAGGCCAGTGACAGCAGGGACCATGAGCTGCTGGATTTGAATGAGAGCCAGGTCTAAGAATGGATTCAGTTTAAGGGACATCACCTAGAAAGCCTAAAGAATTCATTTTAACTGAAGAGCAACAATCATCCTGTATTTGACAAAAAAGCAAGATGACATTTTTTTTTTTATTCAAAGTAATAAATACATAAATGGAAATCAGAACAGACCAGTCCTCAGCTACTGGTCCCAGGTAGAACATGTTGCATTTGTCATTGGGATTTGCAGAAGTCTGAATGTAATGAGACAACACAATCCAAGCATATTTTGATGTGTTTTTCTTGTTTTTCAGGAACAGTATGAATTCTGCTACAGAGTGGTACAAGATTTCATCGACATCTTTTCTGATTATGCTAATTTTAAATGAGAATTCTGCCTTATTTTTTAATTTGTCTGTACAAAGAGTTGTATATTCTGTTAATTTATTCCATGTCATTTTGGTCGTTGAGTTTACTGTAAATACAATGTTGTGTTTGCTCTTAAAGTTGCATTTGCTGTACAGAGTTCTTTCTTAAATATAAATATCTTCTAAAGGGAAGGATAACGTTCCTATACTGTATAGATCTGTAAGGTGGGATAGAAATCTTTATTCTGAATAACAGTAAATTAATTCTGGAGGGTCTATTTCTTGAGTTTTGCCACTTATAAATAGTTATCAATAATGTTATCTCCCAATTCTTGAAGTCTTTGACAGGTGATTTACAGTTCATACTAAAAAAAAAAAGCCAGTTGTGCTACCTCTGTTTAAACATATTTTGGTCATAAATTTCTCTTCACCATGGAAATAGTTATTTATTTTTAGAGGCTGTTTTTAAGAGCCTCCAGGTTGATGGCAGTTTGATTTTGAGTCTTGCTGTCCATAAAGTATAAACACAGATTTAAGTTTTTGAGTTAATATCCCTTTCAAAGTCAAGTTATTTTGTTCTTTCCTAAATATCACACTTTTAAACCAATTTAAAAAGACAATAATGTGTGTTTACTGCTGTTTTGAGAATATTTTACATATGTAAAGAGCTTATTTTGCAGCACCTGAACTTGTCCACTCAAAAAGCAAGGCCAGAAATGGAGTTAAAGCTTCTCTTCTCTATTTACATGTGCAGAATTTCCCACTTCTTTTAGCCAAGGCAAAAGAGATAAACTCTTATTGCTTGATGTGATTAAGAATATTGGTAAAAAATTGAGAGAACAGTTTACTAACAGTTTAATGGCAGAAACATTAAGTGTTGAAGCAAAAAGCTCCTCTATGTTCTTACCCTCCCCTATATGTTATCAAAAAAGGACTGTTTTGTTTCTGAGAAGGCGGTGTATGATTGTGTACAGAGAGGTATTTTTAATGGAAGTACTACTGATAATAGAATTGGTGAAATAACATTTCAAAGTCTTTATCAGAGCCCCGAACAGGAGGTTTGGGGAGTTAGAAAATCCAAAAATCACAGGGCATCTGAATGTGGAATAATTGAAAAGTGGATCTTTTCCACTCTTTCCATGGCATCTATGACTCCAAGAGCACAAAGGAGGTGAATCTGTACTTTAATTACATAATTAATATGCAATTCTGTCTTGTCCAGTTGGGCTTTTTTGATGCAAACATAAAAATTATTTAAAATAAGCAGCTTCCACTGAGCATTTCCCTGCTGCTCTTGCACTGTATTATCCCATTTCTGATATAAATCACGTTGTACCAATGCAAGGGAACGGGAAGGTGTCCACACCTCTCCTTCCTTGTCATGCTGGATGGAAAAGCTGCAGGTTAGGAATTCCTAAGCTATTCCCACACTGCTTCTTGTCTTCCCATCGATGCACTTCTGTATTTATTTGTACAGTGAATTATGCACTTAAAAAAAAAAAAAAAAGATTGTTGAAAGACTAAACCTTTGTTGTGAGTCTCTATGAGAAGATACACTCAAGCCACAGTGTTGAGTAATGGAAATGAGCTCTGAGGAAGTTTCCATTTACTGCTGCATGCTGAAATTCCATCAAAATTTACAAAAGCCATCAAATAAACTCAGTGTGGACACAGTGGGGGTTTCAGAATGATCGTTTGTAGCACAGGGAGACTCAGAGAGGTTAAATGAGGACGGAGAATAACGCAAAGAAATTCCCATTTTCTGATCCTGATGTCAGGATCTCTCCAGGCATTTAGTTTGGGTAATAATTTCTCTGTTGGACAGATTTTGGGGTCCCAAAAACTTGGATTGGAAGTTGTCTCAGTGCAACAGTGATTTAGTGTGATGTTGTTGGGGTCTCACAGCCCCCACAGCAACAGGAGCTGCAGCACAAATCCAGCTGCCCACAGGGTTTACTACAAGGGCACTCTGTGGTTACAACCAGTGGTAGGATGGAGTTAAGCTGAAACATTAAATACTCAGCAGGTACTCAGATTGTAGTTGATAGCTGTATTCAGATTTCTAAGAGGAGAGAGAAATACCTAAAATATATTTCAGGAGTCACAACTGAAGCTCCATAATGAGGTTTTTATCATCTGGAAAGCTTTGCTTCCCAGTCCTTGTGTCCAGCCTGATCCCTGGGGAGCTGTGTCCTGTTGGAGATGAATTTTCCTTTCAATTCCCTTACATTGCATGGAATGGCTTTCAAAGGCCAGATAGTTGGATTGGAAGTTGTATATTCTGATCTGTCTGTGGTGTTGGTCACTGTGTGACTTGACTGTTGATGTGTTCAGATTGGTTCCAGTTCACCTCAGCATTTAAGCTTTACAACATCTTTATTCCACAATCCGTGGGGGTTCCATGGGTTCCATGTTCCTGGAGCAATCCCTTAAGTGCTTTGCTGAATTGGGCCTTAATGAAGAATGCATATTGTAATTACAGTGTTTTTTAGGCTATTTTTATGTATCAGTTTTTTAAACTTTTCAAACAAGCCTGACCACCCATGTTCAGTATTTTGAAATGTTTTCCTTTCCCTCATCCCATTTTTCCATGTAAAGTTACGGAAACTTTTCTGTATAACCAAAATGTATTTAATTTGTCAAATCTTTATAATATATGGATGTATTATACAGTTTTCAGCTCTTATTATTTCCTTTTATTACATTTCTAATTTGATCTCGCTGTGTTTTTAATGCCGGTGAATGTTGCTGAATTATTTGTACATGCAAATCACAGGATCTAATACATTCTGATGCAAGAACAAAGCTTCCTTTTTATTCTCAAACTGCATTACTTCCTTTAAATCTTTGAATTTCATTCCTGTGCTGTGGGTTCATTTGAATTAAGTGTCCTGAAAGAGTTGAAATCCATTATCGAGATAAGTATTTTCAGTGCTTATCTGCAGCTGGTTGTGGGGAATATTCTGGTTCATGTTGGGGCTCAACATATAAAGTGTAGAAACTCATGGCAGCAGCTGAAATCCAGGTCTTTCCAAACTCCGTGGATAAGTAGGATCTGACAATGCAGAGGTTTGACGTGTCTTTTAAATATAGTGAAATAATGCAGTGATAAATTATGGTGTTATACCAAGATAAAAATAGTAACTGAACTTTCAGGTATGTTGAAAGTTCACTGTAGTTAACAGCAATTTTTAAATTCATTTCCACAAGCTTTATATTGGATAACTTGATAAAAATAATCAAGAAGGCCCCGCTGCTGTAACAAGGAGGGAGGTTTGACTAACCATGCTCAGAGGTTACAATCCTGATGTCAAGCAGGATTTATTTCTGTTGGACCCCTTTAACCCTGTACACCCAACACCTCCCATCTGGGAGGCGCCTTCTCACTGTAGGTAATTTTAGGATTGTCGTTTCCACAGTTGTTTGGAAGAACTTGTACTCTGCATGTCCCTCCTGTGCACTGTTCTAACATTTGCATATGAGAGGAAATGACCTCAAATTGTGCCAGGGGCTGTTTAGATTGGAGATCAGGCAAAATATTTTCAGGGAAATGGTTGGAAAGCGTTGGAATGGGAGTCACCATCCCTGGAAGTGTTCAGAACACGTGTGGATGTGGCACTTGAGGACATGGGTTGGTGGTGAAGTGGCTGATGGTGCTGGTTAACAGTTGGACTTGATGGTCTTGGAGGTATTTTCCAAACTTAACAATTCTATGATCTGAATATTCCATTACATCTAAAAGCTAGCAATTTTAGTTCTTTAAATAATACCAGGTGAGCTGATAATACATTTTGTGTGATTGGATCATGTACTTTTAGCAGCTCTCAAGATGCACAGCTTAAAGTTAACTTGGTGTGAGGACGGACAGATGCCTTGGGGTGGTTTCAGAAAATAGAAGAATCTCAAGTATTAATCAGTTATTAATTAGTAATTTTAATAGAAATAAATATTGGTAATTGTAATTATTAATTACTACAGCTCTGCACAATTTCTACAGTGAACATATAGATGTGCTGCACTAATGGTAAAGTGTTTTGGTTTGGGTTTTTTACTTCTAAACATTACAAAGAAATGCCATAAAGACCTTGTACTTCTTTATCTTGTGATGAAGATGGTTCTGGTTTTAGAAACTCAGCTTTTAGGGAAAAAAACCACACTTGAATCTTAAACTGTTCATTAAATATATTTATTTCAGTGGGTTATTTAAACAATATAAACTAAGGCAGATCAAAGACATGTTTGTTCTGTTTGGGGCATATATATCAAGTGCAAGCAACGCTTTGCCTAATACAGAAATTATTCAATGCAGAAATTGTTCAATTGAGAATTTTTCAAGCAATTGAACTTCACTGTGAGTGTTCTTCATCTGAGGTATTAAAGGATTAGGTTGTAATTTAGATCCTTTCATAAGAGCTTTGTTCTAATGGCTTTTATACATTTTCTGTGCTACTTTGCACAGAGTAGGGGAATTACTGAGTTATTAATCGAGTTGAGACTTTGCCAAGGAAGTTCTTTCCATAAATAATAATTTTCTTCTTTCACCCATTTCCATTGCATGAAAAACTGTTCCAGTGTTTCCCTGAATGTTGCACTCAAACTGTCCATAAACTTTGAACAAAAGATCTAAGCTGTGACTTCTTTCCAGTTGGATGGAAACAAAGAAAGGAAAACTCTCCCAGTCAGGAAGATCTTGAGAAGGAATTACTGAGCACAGTATTTTCTAGTTGAGATTTTTATAGTAACCTTGTCCTTCTGAAACCTAAAGGGAGCCTGCCAGGAAAGATGGAGAGAGACTCTTTACAGGGGTCTGGAGAGACAGGACAAAGGGGAATGGCTTCCCACTGCCAGAGGGCAGGGATAGATGGGATATTGGGAAGGAATTGTTGGCTATGAGGGTGGTGAGGCCCTGGCACAGGTTGCCCAGAGAAGCTGTGGCTGCCCCTGGATCCCTGGAAATTCCAAGGCCAGGTTGGAGGGGGCTTGGAGCAACCTGGGCTAGTGGAAGTTGTCCCTGTCCATGGCAGGGGATTGTCTTTAAAGTCCCTTCCAACCAAACCCTTCTGTGATTCATGGATCAAGTAGAAGTTGTTTCCAAGGAAGCAGTGCCTGGAATAGCTTTCCTCCCTTGTTTGTAAGTACTCATGTAAAGTGTGTACTCTGTACTTTAATGTAGATTGATTTCATTTGCTGAATCCAGTGGCATCTTGGTCCTAAAAAACAAGTGTACAAATGGCTGACTAAGATGTGCAAAAGGACTGACTGGGTGATGCAAAATCCTCTTAAGGTCACCCTTAGGATTAAAATTGATCTACTGAAGTTGATGGCAAAACTCCCTGGATTTACTGATTAAGAATTTCCTTCCCCCATCAGGCACACGGTGGGATTCTTGGGGTTGTCCTGGGCAGGGCCAGGAGTTGGACTGGATTATCCTCGTGGGTGATTTTGTAATCCTTTGGAATTGGCAAACCTTACACAAACCTAGAACATGTCTAGTCCCAAAGCATTAATTTACGTTTAAAAACTGACAAAGTTTTCACTGTGTCATTGTGTCATTTGCTTCCCAGTCATCTTTCCTGGCTTTGGAGCCTTCCTGTGCCTGTTGAAAAGCTGCTTTTCAAGATGAACATTGATTATTGGAAATAGAGATTTTATTTAAAAATATTAGTGCTTGCCATAACGGTCTTTTACCAGTTTCTTTCCCGTAGTAGTTTTTTATGTTCCTTCACCATTTTAAAGAGAAATGTATTATTTCAAAGTATTTCTTAGATGTGGATAGAAACCATTTTGGAAAATATATCCTATTTGTTCATAAACTTATGCAGATTCTTCCCACATAAAATAATTTGTCTCAGTGAGGTTCTATGCTTGCATACAAGCATTCCAAAATCTTGGGTGCAATAATGTGTCAGTGTACTAAACTCTCATTTTAAGAGAGGAAATCTATTCCAAAACTTTAAATTTTCAGGCATTCATCAAGCAGTAACTCCTCATCTCCAGATTTGCCTGAATATTTATTTATTTAATACCTATATACCTTATAAAAGTCCTAATTTAGTAAAAGCTTTGACTGGAGCTTGTGCTTTCTGGTTAAAAAACAGTGGTGTTATAAATCTGAGAGAAATAGTCTTCATTTAGGGCTTCCAAACCACCGGTTCAGACACTTGAACAAAACAGGATCTTCACAGGAGGAATTAAGATGCTGATTTTAAAGGAGATTCAAGCACTGACTTAAACTATTTTTCTCCCCATTTTTGGCAGTTGACAATTTTACTTCAGCATGGATTCAGGTGTATTTGTCAGCTTGTGCTCCTCCTAAATTAAATGTTCCCAGTTAACCCAACAGCAAATTTAAACCTTGAAGAAAATGCCTTTTCTTTTTTCCCCTTCTGTAAATCTCCTTTTGCAAATATTTGTACAGGTGCTATTTCAGAGAGACAGATTTAGAGCCAGGCTTAAAACCTGTATTATAATTTGTGTTTCCCTGTAAGTAGTGCCGTGTTTGCAGGGACATTTCTCCCAAAAGGCAGTGACAGTAAGTGCACTAATAAACCACTGTAAATCATGTCAGAATATGCCGTTATTGGCATTGGGGAGATAGAGTTTTTTATTTATTTTGTTTGATCACATGTGGGCTGGGAGAGGCTATAATAAATTCAGCTTTCAAAGAGTTTTACTGGTATAAACTGTTCGGTTTAGATACAGTGTTCTGGAATAACAGCACTTGTAAAGATCCCCAGGAAGGATCTGACTTTAATAACTGTTTATTAGCAATCATATCCAATTAGTTATCCAATAGAATCCTGAATGGTTTATATCTGAATTAAAGATTGTCCAGTAGAATAAAGCTATAGTGGAAAGCTGAAATAACAGTAAATTATTATTGTTACTGTTATTATTTCCTGACTTAATATGCTGAACTAAATTAAAACCCCACCTAAGTTTATAAAATAGACTTCCAAGTAATTCAGTTGAAAAGAAATAACATTTAAAAGGTTTCTTATACCTGTGTCCCTTCCAAAGTACCCTAAAGCCATCACACCATAAAAAATAGGCTTGGAGGCAAGCTAGATAATAAAATAGTAGTAATACCAAAATTTCTGCTTTGGGAAACATCTGGGTAGGGGAATTTTATCCCCTGAAGCACAAAAGGCTGGATGACCTTTCTCCCCCTGTATCTCTTTCCCTCACACATGAACAGAACTTTAAGTTGGAATTAAGGTCACCAGATTCCATATCTCAATAACATGTAGTGTTATTATTGTTGTTGGTTTTATTATTATTATTGTTGTTATTACAGATTCAAGTATGGGCACAGGTAGAGGTACAGGCACAGCTTCAGATACAGGTACAAGTTTAGGTTCAGGTATGGGCAGAGGTTCAGATACAGGTAAACATACAAATACAGGTTTAGGCTTAGGCTTAGGTTTAGATTCAGGAACAGGTACCAGTAGAGAGGCAGGTACAGGCTCAGGTACCAGGGAGGGTGTAGACACAGACTCAGGTTCAGGCATAGGTACAGATACACATATGTGAGCACAGGTTCAGGTACAGATACAGCTACAGGTACAAGCACAGGTTCAGCTACAGGCATAGGTATGGGCACAGGTAGAGGTACAGATTCAGGTTCACGTACAGGTGTAGACAAAGGTGCAGGTTCAGGTACAGGTACAGGTTCGGGTAGAGGAACATGTTTCAGTTACAAGTTCAGGTACAGGCACGGTTCAAGGTACAGATACAGGTACGGGGAGAGGCACAGGTTCATGTACAAGCACGGATACAGGTACTAATGTGGGTACAGGTCCATGCAGAGACACAGAGGCAAGTGCCGGTTCAGGTTCAAGTACAGGTTTATGTTCAGGTTCAGGTACGGGCACAGGTACAAGCATAGGTTCGGGTATAGGTACAGATTCAGCTTCAGGCACAGCTGCAAGTGTAAGTGGAGGCTCACGACAGATACAGGCTCAGGGCCAAGTCCAGGTTTATGTTTAGGTTCGGCTCTGTCCCGCCCCCTCAGGGTGGTCGGAGGCCCCTCAGCGTTGCTTCCGCGCCCTGCGGAGGGACAGGCTCCCGGGGGGGCGGAGCCTCCGTTTGAACTCAAACCGCTCCCGCCGCTCCCCATTGGCTCCGCTGCGCGTCGCGCGCCGCCCCTTTCACCAATCAGAGGCCACCGCGCTTCTTTTCAAAATCTCAACCGTCAGCAGCTGCGTTTGTTTCTCCTTCCGCCCATCGGGCACCGGGCAAAGCTGAAAGAGTCCGGGGGGCCATGTGCCGCCTGTAGCGGACCGGTGGCCTCAGCTCGGCCCCTCAGCCACGGCGGCCGCCGACAGGTGAGAGCGGCGGCGACTCCCACTCCGGTCCGCCTGCGCGGCTACCGGAGGCTCCGTTTCGGTGAGAGGCGGAGGGATACAGCGAGAAAATACGGTAGGGTGCGAGGGCACAGGGGCTGGTGCGCGCGCGGGAAGGGCTCAGTCGGGGCCGCGCCGTGACGGGAGAGGGGGGGTGGGGCGGGCTCCGCCACACGGGACCCTCAGCGGCCGCCAGCGCTCCGGGCGAACTAGGAACGGCTGGGCCAGAGGGTGAGAGGCCGGAGCAACCGGCTTTTGGGGCGAGGGGGGCCGCGGGGAGGGGTTGGGCCGAATGACACTGTCTGCTCGGTGGCTGCCTACCTCGCCATGGTGGCTATTGGCCCCTTCTGGGGGGTTAGTTCTCCCTTCCTCGGTGTTTTTGTGCCCCCCGCCGGTGGCTGTGGCCGCGCGGAGCTCGGGCTCGTAAATTTCGGCTTGTGCAGCCCATGTGGGCTTTTTGGCTCGTAGGAACCGGTGGGTGCTGTGAACAGGGTGCTCGGAGTGCAGGACACCGAGCACTGTCGTTCCCCGCAGGGCACAGGCAAAGGGGACTCCTGAGGGCACTGTCAGCTGGGGCTTGTTGTCAACAAGTGTTTTATCCGAGCAAAAAATTCCAGAAGGGTCTCTCTTAACTGCATTTAATTCCCTTGCTACTTTCAGTATAGAGTATTTTCATACAGGCTTCTTTGAGGATCTCTTGTGCTTCGTGACACTCATATCTATAAGTGATATAACGTAGGTTACATGAACGTATATAAAAAGTGTATCTGGTTGTGCAAATAGGTTTAAATCAGTTAAAATCCGTTCCTACTCCTTCTTCAAAGGCTCTGGTGGGTAGCAAATACTTCTTAAATAAGTAAAACGGTCTGACTTTTCATAAACGTATTCCCAGTTTTTTACACAGGGAGACACACATGGAAACAGCACTGAGGTTCTTCTGTGCGTTGGAATATGCTGAACAAAAGTAACATATAAAAATGTACATCAATTTACTCTCGTAAAACATTACTGGGATGAATAATCGGGATGTTCTTTTCCAGGTAAGGTTCCCTACGTTCCAAGATGCGCTACGGGAAGATTATTGTCATTAAAAGGAATGGGACGGATGGAATTGTTTTTCCCCTCACCTCGACTTCTTGCTTATTTGGAAGGTGAGAATTTGTTGAGCACTTGCACACGTCGAAATAATAAGTGATGTTTTCCTGCAGAGTAGATCTTTTATTACTTATTTGCAAAAATAAATGTTTATTTGTGAATGATGCACAGGGGAGGGAAGGTAATCCTGGACTAATTAATTGTAGAACCAGAAAGCTGAACTTCTTTTTTGTTACTGCTTTTTGTCCTTTCCTTGCCAGAACTACTTTTATCTATCTATGTATCTATCTATCTATTTATTTTAAGTTTCTGGCCAAAGAAAATCTGGGGAAGGGATTAAAAGTAATCCACAGTTGACGAGATTGTCTTAGCTAGAGGCAGTTTCCAGATAACTGATAAGTGAAAATAAATTTTTATTTACTTTTTTGTACCTCAGAACTTCACTAATGGAAGATGTCAACCAAAACTGGAATTAATATTAAGAATTTATTCCTCCTTTTCTAGTCTTGATACTAACTTTGACTTACTCACTTGAGCAGTAGTGGGTTTTGAGCTTGATCCAGATGTTTTACATTGAAAGATAAAATTAATATACCCAAATTGGATGTATGAAGACCTGACTATATGATGTTACTGTAAATAGGCCGCAAGTAAAGTATTTTGATTTATCTTAAACTAGGCCTGTTCAATACTTTACTGACTGATTATGTTACCTTAAATAATTGTAATTATTCAGTCCAGAATCACATCCCATGGTGAAAGTCTCTGAGAAGCACTGCAGCATCAAAGATACTGTTCTTTGGCTGGAGCAGAGCTGCCCAGACAGGTGATAAATTAATGGTGCAAACATTAATTTCAGGCAGGTACAAATTTCCCCAGGTACTAATTTCACCAGGTACTGTGCACAGTAGGTGTTATGTTTCCTGCTTAAGATCTACAGCACATCAAAAGCATTAGAGATTAGCTTAAAAAAAGGAAAGTCTGTACACTTTAAAGCCTGTTTTTCTTCCCTCACAACTTTTAAGGAGGTAGAAGTGCTTATCCAGGTGAGGCCAAAGGTCCAACTACCTGTTCTCAAATCAATAACAAAGGGCTAAGGAAGAGCTTAAAATCATGTGCTGATATTGTATAGAAATATTCCACAAGTCTTGGGGAAACTTGGGAAACAATCTCAAACGACCGGATGTCTGTTGTAGTCGTGTCTCTGCTTGTTGTGATCCGCTTTTTTGAGAGTTTGGGTATTTCACATATTGTTTCTGACACAGATCCTCTGAAGTGTGAGCTGCTATTTTTTGCCACACTTTGAAGATTTTAGGTAGGTAATTTTCTTCCAGTTTTAGAAATCATGCTTCTGTACAATCATTAACTAAAATATTGGGAAATCCCCTAATTCTAGAACAGATTTTTCTGTGTCTCATTTGAAACTCAAAACCGTATTTCCCCCCAGGAAAACAGAGTGTGACATCCGCATGCGACTGCCCTGGGTCTCCAACGAGCACTGTAAAATCGAAATAAATGAGAACAAGGAGGTAAGATCTGCATGTTTTCATGGAATAAGCATTGCCATGTTGCATCTCAGCAGGCCACTGAAATATTTGTTCTATTTTCAGGCAGTACTGACTAATTTGAGCGCAGTAAACCCCACACAGCTGAATGGGGTTTGCTTCGAGCAGCCTGTTCCTCTGAAGCACGGCGATGTCTTAACTATTATTGATCGTTCTTTCAGGTGGGTGCCAGTGCCAAACTGTTCCTTAATCGATCCAAGAACGTAACTTCATTTAGTTCATTTCGTGTTTCTTTACAAAGTCTTACGGACTTTTGCCAGAAGACAGGATTGCTTGAAGGTTCTGGGGTTTTTTGTCACTTGTGTTAAGCTAAATCAGTAAAGGTAAAACTGTCTTCAGAAATTGTTTTGATTTTGCTTCCAGTGTAGTGGGTTTTAGGGATAAATTTAGAAGTATTTTTAAGTTGTTAAAGCCTTTAAAAGTGACTTGTGTATTGTTGGGAGGGGACAACCATTTCTAGGTCTTTGGGAACTCAGTCATCAACTCTTTGACGAAAAATGGGTGTGTTTTAAAATATTTCTTTCAGATTTGAATATCCTCTTCAGTCAACTCCGAAGAAGAGGCATTCCAGGTCTCTGAAAGATGAAACTCTGCAGGTAATTTTGTGGCCATGGACTCTTTTGTTACAAGTACGCTTGTATTACTAGTGATGCAGTATTTTATTTCTTTGTTCTATTTTCTTATTAGGCATAACTAAACTACCTTTCTATCTGAAAATACAAATAAACTCCTTCAGATAAATACTTTAAAAAATTTAGTGATTTCAGGCTTGTCAATTTTTGCTAATAGATAATTAATAATCAGTGACGTTACTAATACAAGTAAAGCTATAAATCTTCCACTAAACCTGTTAAGAAGGGGAGATTGAAATATGCAGGTTTATATTCTTATGCTATGGCTGCTTTTACAGCTAACAATGCTAAAACAAGACAAATTTCTGCTCTGTGGGGCCTCAAATGTATTGGTCAGTGTTTTTAAATATTGAGATATTCTGGGATTTGATTTGAATACTTTTAAGCCTGTTTAGTAAACAATGTACATACTTTTTTTATAAAGAGTGTTCTTCAATGTACAGTTGAAAGCTAAACTGTAAAATACTTGTTGCTGTGCTGTAATATTGTACGAATTTACAGGTTCTTCATGTTCAGCAGGTGGCAGAAGTGGAATTATTACACAAACAAACTTCAGGATCTAAAAGTCTTGGTGCTTCAGGTTGGTACCTGTTCAATGGGTTTTGTTTTCTTGTGTCCCCTTAACTGCATTCATTCTTAGCATAAGAAGAAAAACAAGATTGAAAAGAGAAGAAAAAAAAGGCATTTTGAGACTCTTGAATCTGACAACACCTTGCTGTAGCAGTGACTGTCTCATTATAGCTACATGCTGTGATTTCCCAAATATAACTCCTGCCAGGAGAAATCACTTAATTGCATCCTGACAAATGGGCAGGAACAGCCTGGCACAGGCAAAATTCATAGATACTGCTTTCAGTGATTGATGCACATTCAGTTTGGAAAGGAAGGTCAGTTCAGCAGTTTTGCAAGTGCAATACAAATGTGAGTTGAAACTGGTATTTGAAACAATTGCCTGTTAACATTTTACTTCGCAGGGGCTGCAAACACTTAACATGTGGCAAATTCGCCTTTTTGATTAAAATTTACCTTGCGGTTCTTTTGAGCAAATATTGCATTATCTCATGTATTCTTTCCTAATAAGAAATTGAAATAAGTACAATTTTGGAGATACTTTAAGCAATTACTTCAATATGTAACTGCTTCATGTAGAACTAGAAAAATATAGAGCTTCCAAGTCTGGTAGTTATAGCCCATGAACTGGTTAAATGCCAGGACTTTATGTTCCCAACCTTCTTGTCTTAAAGAACTTTGTAAAGACACAAAGTTTTTTAGGGGAAGGCTTTTTATCTACAGACAGGTTTGATTTTTATGACAAATATTCCAGTTTTAAAAGCCCAGGCTGTTTCCAAGTGTTCCATCGCGGTGGACCCTTGTTGACTGTCTTGGGAGAGGAATGGAAGGCATTTTTAATCTGTATTTATGGAACTTACTTAAAAATTGCAGAACTACAAATGTAACTTTCTGTATTTTTGTTTTGCTTTGCTTCTTTTATAGATAATGCTGAGTGTGAAGAAAAAATTACCAATGAAAACAAACAGACCACAGAGGGAAATATATCCAAAGCTTTATCTGTCAGACCAAAAACACCCAAACCTTCACACAGAATACATCAAGTTATTAAAAAGCAAAATGAGATGTCTCCCTTTACTAATCTCTATGAAAAGCTGAAACATGAGATGCAAATGGAAAAATCTCTGCGCAAGGGGAATGACTCCCAGCAAGCTGCAAGAGAAGGTGGGGAGAGTGTTGTGTCAGAGCCAAGTGCTCAGATTTCATCACCAGGTTCTGATTTGGGCCGTCTGACTAAAGGAAAAGAAAGAGGCAGAAGTGGAAATATGGAAGAATGTATAATTGTAAGGAGTGAAGTGAACCGCTCAGGGTTTCAGCAGCTGGCAGCCCAAGGAAGTGCTCCCAGGAGGAGTTTTCCCAGAAGTCTCCAAACTTCTCTTTCGCAGGAGGTGTCAGGAGATACCAGTCAGAGTCACTTGCAGGATCCTGAGGAACTGAGTACCCCGGGCAGATCTAAAGGTGCCAAGGTTACTCCCAGCAAGGAGAATGGTGGGAATTCCCTGTTTTCACTGCAGCAGTGCTCCATAGAACGCTTGAATTCTTCAGTTATGGAGAAAGTAGACATCTCTACGACTCACACCCCAAAGGTTTCTGAAGCAGATAAACATGTGCTGTCCACACCAAGGCCCAGGAGGAAGAGCCCTCGGTCCCTTTTCGTGTCTCCTTCCAAGGAAACCACTGGAATGAATCCTGTGAATGCTGATACTCCAACCGCCCGCCGGCGTGTGTCACTGAAACCCAAGTGTCTGTCAGAAATTCCAGCTGAAACTCCAAGGGAAGGTTTATCCATCAGACAACTGCCCTTTCCGGAAAACAAATCCATAAAGCCAAGACGAAATAGCAAAGAACACCCATCAGGAACACCTGCACAAGAAGTGCTGAAGGAAATCAGTGGTCAGACAAACTATGTTAACTCAGAGGTGGGACTTTCTGAAAGTCTGGCTTCTTTGTCCAATTCCAAGAGTCCCGGAAGAAATAGCAGGCAAAGTAAAGAATTCTTGGACAAAGGTGTCCATTCAGAGACACTGGCTTCAGAAGAGTTAATGGCATCTCCTGCTGGTCAGACACCTGGCTCTGGGAGAAAAAGGGGAAGGCCAAGGAGCTCTGAGAGGAAAAGGGGAAGGCCAAGGAGCTCTGGAATGCTGACTGAAACAGCGCTGGAGACAAACACTGTGCAAGAACATCCTGGTAAGACTACAGACGGAAAAGACAGTGGAACTCCAGCAGAGCTGGCCTTGGAGGGGCATCACCAGAAACAAGACTTGGAAGATGCTGGTGATATCAGACCACGTGGACTGTCAGCAAAGAGAGGTTCTGGAAGTGCTCTTGTGCTGGAAGACAACAAGGCTGTCCCAGAAACAAATACTTCTGGTCTGTCGGGTGGAGAAGACTCAGGTAAATAGCATTTCATCCACTGACTTGTTTTTGTATTTGAGAAATTCTTAAAACACCTTTCTGAGAATATTAACACTTACATAAAATATAGAACCAATTGCTGACGTTAGTTCTAAAATATGTAGTTATATTTGATCATATTATGTATTAACATTTCCTCAATTAAATCTATGTCTCTTAAAGGTAAGTTCCCATCTGGTTCATTTCCAACTTCAACATGCACAAGGAAACACAGTTTTCCATGAGAGTTAAAATGTTGACTTGGATTCTTAGATACATAGAAACATTTTCAATTTTACTTTTTAGGCAAGACAAGAAGGTTATCTCACAAGAGGAAAAGTGGTGATTTGCTCCTTCAGACTTCAGGAAAAAGAAAGAGAGTGTCTTTTGGTGGCCATCTGAGTCCAGAACTTTTTGATAAAAGTTTGCCTCCCAACTCTCCCCTTAAAAGAGGAGCTCTTCCTGCCAGGCTGAGCTTGCCCTACGGAACCTCACCTCGTGCTGTGCTGAAAAAGGCTCAGGGATTGAAGCTCTTCACAGACCAGGTAAACTTCAAGACGAATCAAGTTGCTAAGATCACTACTGTGAACAGAATTTATACGTTCTATGATTATTTTTTAAATCTATTATTTATTATTATTAATTCAAAATTAGTAGCAAACCTTGTTTGATAAATGTTGGTGTCACAAGTGAGTGTTTTAGGACACCTAAAGAATCACCAGCAAAGGCATTGGCAAAAGCAGGTTTGTTATGAAGGGAAAGTGCAACAAAGTTCATGGGCAAGGTCACTCTGCAATTTACTACATGGTTATAGCACACAGAGAAAAATCAGACTAAAATCCATCGATCTGAAACTCAAATCTATGTAAAATGATCCAAGCGAAGGCTGGGCATGGAAAAATGGTAAGGATGGGAAAGGGTAAGAATAAAAAGGACTAAGGAGACCCTCCCATTGAGTCCCAATGCTGTTAAAGCAAAAGCTGGGGCTTTACTGTGGGTAGGGTCATAAGTGAAGTTCACTAGATGCCACCAAGATTCAAATTCTCTTTCAAATTTGTTGGCATTATCCCAGATTACCTTAAGAATTGAAGTGGGCAATGGGCCTTCACAACTCTCCCTTAGATGCTGAAATTGTATCCACAACTGAGCCTGGATGCAACTCAGAGCACAAGAGGGATTGGTTTGGGAGGCACCTGAACTGTGCCCTATGAGCTGGTGACCCTTTCCATCAGTTCCGTTCCAGGGAGGGAACAGATCTGATAGGAGCCATCGAGTAGTTCCTAAGATAAAGAAGGTTGTAGTGGATGTTTCATTTGGGATAAACCACTTGGTACTGAGTTTATTTTGTTTACTGGGACAATCTAATGGGACATCCATGCTACTTAATCCTCCTAATCCAGTCCCCAGGATACCAGTCCCATATCTTTCCCTGAACCTTTTGGAGAGCTGAGGGTCCCTCCATAGGACTCTTCAGAGGATGGAGACAGGAATGCTGACCAGGCAGGTTCAGTTATTAATCTGCATTGACAATTCCAGTGGTTTGTGGGACCACGAAGGATTAAATAGCACTTGGTTCTGTAGATTTGATGGCATAGGATCCAATCTTAGAAATCTGTGGAGAGGAGCTTTCACCAGTCCTGTTAGGAACCTGGGAGGTAGTGGGATGTCTTGTGAAGGTTCAGTTAGGTTTTGTTGTGCCAATATACATTGTTACAGTCGTGGGTACCTTACACTCCTTCCCTTTCCATACTTTGTTTCAGTGTGATGCGTATTTGGGTTTAAGTGCAGTTACGAGTTACCACAGAGATTGGTACAGATGAAAGAAGTAGGGTTTCAACCCTCAGTGGGTTGAGCTTGTTGATGTCTGTGCCCTATCTGGTTCATTCTGGCCCTGGTGTCTTCTATGAGAAGGATAAGCAGTCCATCTGTGGACGACTTGATCTTCAGTGGAGGTGTACTAGAAAACTACTCCATTAAAAAGAAGAAAAAATCCAAAAATCCACCATGTACTAATTCTATGTTGTTGGTTTTTTGTTTTTTTTTTTTTTAACCAGGAAGAACAACTGTCACGAAGAAGTTTGCCAGCCCAGAAGACCCCAGCTGCCTCCTCCCCTTCCTCAGGGAAGGCAACACCTCAAGTTCCTTCTGGCTCTCCAGCCCCTTTCAGGAAAGGGCGTTTCTCCATTTCCCAGTTGCTGGCACCACTCCCAATCCCAGAGGAGAAGGATTCTGGTGCACAGGACCCGAACACAAAGGAGAAAAGTGGTGTGGGAGTGAAAACACCTCAGTCTTCCCCCATTAACCAAGATGACAAAACCTTTGCAACAGATACACCTGCCAAACTAACCAGAAGTGCCCAAGTGGGTTTGAAGGGCACTTCCACAAAGAGAAGGAGCGGGGCCGTGGGAGTTCTCCATGCAAAGAGAAGAAGTGGTGCCTCCAGTGCCAATTTATTAGGTTTGTTTCAGTGCCTGATTTGAAATACTCATTTCAATACTTAAAAATACAGAAACAAAACTGAAGTAGGCTTGTTTTGTTATGCAGAGGCCACTGAGAGATTGCTGTATCTTCTGACAACTGCTGGGCTTGTTGGAAGCAACTGGGAAGTGCAAAGTGTTGCATTTTCTTGTATTCATAAAGCAAATTTACTAAAACATCTATTAACCCACGTTCAGAACACGAACCTTTATGTTCAAAAGTTGAACAACTGCAAAATTAGCATCCTCTTTGCAAGGTTGTTTTTCAGATAATTTCCTGGATGCTTGGTATTTTTCCCTGCATTCAGAACACCCTTGCAATGACAGCTTTTCCAAGTCTTTTCATTTACACACTTACATAGCAATTCTGTTGTGGCAATAATAATATCCTTTTCTTTAGGAACAGCATTGCCATTTTATTTCTAGTGAAAAAATTGTTTTCTTTTGTATGATCCCTGTCTTCTGGCTTTTTCTTCTGCATTAAAAGAGGCAGATGTCCTACAGACTTCCAGCTTCATTTATTTATTACACAGCTATAACTAATGCCCTGATCCCTCTGCTGTGTACAGAATTGTGGTGGGATAAAGGTAGTCTTGCTCTGGGAATTTCTGGAATATGTCATAAGGAGAAGGTGATACAGGAAAAATTATGAAAACTGTAGATCTAAATGCTTTAAGCAGTATAAATAGAGTTTCCTGCCTATGAAATTCCTCAGGAAAGTGGTGAAAGAAAAGCTGGATATGCCTTACTTCTAAACCATTTCTCTGATGTTAAATCTCACCAGAGGAAAGCTCATGGATAATGAATGATTCTGAAAGGCTTTTTTTTCTGGGAAAAATTCTCTCCTTACAAAAAGAGTGAGACTGGAATTGGGTCAGTGTTCACTTCCAGGATCTCACATCTCTTTGACACTGTGTGGAGCTCATTGTTTTGTTGTGGAAAGTCATCCTGGGGAAACTTGGCCACTTGTTAAATTGGGGTTTTCCAACTGCTAGTGTTTCAGAGAGCACTTTTGGTGTTGTCAGATGATACAGCAACCACTTTCCTGTGCCTGACTGCATTGGAAAATCATAAAATCAATTGAACTCATAAAGAAATAATTGTGAACTTCCACTTAAACAGCTGAGACTTCAAGTGGTTATTTCTCATTTGCTTTCTAGTTGCAAAATCTTGGGCAGAAGTGGTAAAATTGGGTGTTGCAAGACCACAGTCAAAGACTGCTAAGAAAAGTGTACGCAGAGGAAGACCCCCGAAGAGGATAAACCAACCACCAAAGGTATTGTTTTCCTTTTTCATGCTCGCTTTGTTTTCTTGCATAACTACCAAGCAGCTTGGACATATTTTGCTACAGAAGCTGGAGGCTTCTGAGCTCTCGCTGTCATGTAAAATGGGTGTTGTTCCCTTTGTCATGGCATGTAAGGAAATGTAGGTTTTGTTTAAAAGGAGTCATAGGATCATTACAGTTGGAAAAGACCCTCAGGATCACTGAGTCCAATATTTGAGCAATAAGGTCCTCCCTGAGCCTCTTTTTCTCCAGCCTGAGCCCTCCCAGCTCCCTCAGCTGGTCCTGGTGCTCCAGATCCTTTCCCAGCTTTGTTCCCTTCCCTGGACACGCTCCAGCCCCTCAGTGTCCTTCCTGAGCTGAGGGGCCTCAGCAGTGCCAGCACAGGGGCAGTCACAGCCCTGCTCCTGCTGCCACACCATTTGTGATCCAGCCCAGGTGCCATTGTCCCCCTTGTCCACCTGGGCTTATGTTCAGCCATGGCCACCAGCACCCTTTCCCACCCGGCAGCTTTCCAACCACTCTTCCCTTTAGCCTGGAGCACTGCATGGTGCTGTTGTAACTCAGGGCAGGACCTGGCACTTGGCCTTATGGAGAACCTCCTGCACTTCCCTCAGCCCATGGATCCAGCCTTTCCAGATCCTTCTGCAGATCAACCCTCCTGCCCAACTTAGTGTCACCCATGGCTGACTGATCGAGGGTGCCCTCGACCCTCAGTAAAGACCTTAAACAGCATTATGCCCAAAACTGATCCTTGGGGAACCCCATTAGTGACCAGCCACCAACTGGAGATGGCACCATTGCCCACTCTGGGCCCACCAGTTCTTAACCCAGTGAGGAGCTCACCTGTCCAAGCCATGGGATGCAGCTTTTCCAGGGGAATGCTGTGGGAGGTGGTGTCACAGGCTTCACTGAGACCCAGGTGAATACATCCGCAGCCTTCCTTCATCCACTGGGCGGGTCACCTGGTCATAAAAGGTCAGGCTGGTCAGGCAGGACCTGCTTTTTCTAAGCCCCACCTGGCTGAGCCTGCTCCTTGGTAGTCCTGTACGTGCCATGTGATCGCACTGAAGTTGATCTGTTCCAGAACCTTCCTTGAGCACCAGGATCAGGCTGACAGGCCTGTAGTTCCCTGTATCCTCCTTCCAACCCTTGTAGCTGGCACTGGATAACCTCCAGTCATGTGGGACCTCCCTGGTTAACCAGGACTGATGATGAATGATGGAGAGTGGCTTGGCCACCTCTTTTGCCAAGAAGAATCTTTATTTAGTAACTCTTATTTTTCTGTTTCCTATTGCCTCTGCAGACTCCAGAGAGGAAAATAAAAGGTCACTTCAGCACAGGTCATGCTGAGTCACCTGCTACAATAGTTGTAGGTAGAGCTTACTCCACCATGCTCAGGTCAGCTGGACATGTCCCTAAAGTGGTAAAAAATCCCCTCCTGAAGCTCAACATGAATATGGATGAAAACTTCACAGGTGAGATTTTAGTCTGTTGCTCACTCACAGGTGTTACTCACCTGTGTAATTCTTGTGTCAAAACATGTACTTATTTCTCCAAATACAATTTCTAGGACTGCCTGAGATGTTTCAAACTCCAGAAAATAGTGGAAAAACATTACCTTTGGCTGCTGCTCAGAGTGCTGATTTTACACCAACCTGTGCTGCAGGAGACATTTCTGACTTGCACACCCCTGAAGAATCCGGTATGTCTGTTATCTGAAAAAAGGGATATTTAGTGTAATATGTGATAGCTGTGGTCTCAGCTTGGGCAGACTTAAAGTATTGTCACGTGAAAAGGGGCAGAAAAGATGAACTTTCTGTCCAACCTGTATTAATTTATTTTTTGGCTGTCAGCATCCCCTAGGAGATCAAAGCCTTTTAATGGCCTAAACAGTCTGTTAGCCTCTCACCTAATGAAACCCTTTGCTTAACAGACTAACCAAGACAGAGAGGACATTTGATACCTATTTATATAAGGACTACACCAAACAGCAGTAGGGAAACCCTTCAGCAGGTTTCTCATATGAGGTATTTCGCCATCGGTGAGACTGTCAGCACCTAAAAATGGACTCACTCGAACAGTTCACGAAATAACACGTTTATTAATACACGTTTGTGGCAATTTCTGGGGTTCACTGTGTCTGACTGCAAACAAAGCACACCTCTAAACTATGTAGTAATAATAATAACAATACAAAGCATAGGCACGCACACCGAAGCTAAAGCAACTTTCAACCAAGAAATAAGGAAAAATGTTAAAGGGCTATGGAGCCAAAGTAGAAGTGGTGGATATGTGTGAACCAATCGCTCACGACAAGGCGGAGGGAGAAAAGGCGGCCCGTCGGTTACCTCTGCAGCGTTGATGGAACTTCTCCCCGATTTTTGCTNAGGACTACACCAAACAGCAGTAGGGAAACCCTTCAGCAGGTTTCTCATATGAGGTATTTCGCCATCGGTGAGACTGTCAGCACCTAAAAATGGACTCACTCGAACAGTTCACGAAATAACACGTTTATTAATACACGTTTGTGGCAATTTCTGGGGTTCGCTGTGTCTGACTGCAAACAAAGCACACCTCTAAACTATGTAGTAATAATAATAACAATACAAAGCATAGGCACGCACACCGAAGCTAAAGCAACTTTCAACCAAGAAATAAGGAAAAATGTTAAAGGGCTATGGAGCCAAAGTAGAAGTGGTGGATATGTGTGAACCAATCGCTCACCCCACGGCGTCCCGACAAGGCGGAGGGAGAAAAGGCGGCCCGTCGGTTACCTCTGCAGCGTTGATGGAACTTCTCCCCGATTTTTGCTAATGTCCAATCTCTCTTTATACCTTTTTCTTTAGGCAGTTTGAGTGTCTGTAGTCCATAAACTAATTTTTGGGATGATAGACAGATGAAAGAGGCCCAAGGGTCTACTTCCCGAGTTCCCAGCAGCCAGGATGTTCGGAAAAAAGGCCATGTTATCTCCATATCACTCCTTTCTTTGTTTCAATCCTTTTATCAGTTTCTGGGAATGTCTTCCCAGCTGTGGGTTTTTTCCAGGAAACCATCAGGAACCTTTTTCTTTCTTTTGTGTGGCCCTATCTATGACCTTACAGAGATGAAGTATCCACAACTTGTAAAAGGAACCATTAATATTAATCATGTATCAAAAGAAAATTTGTAGTTCCAGTTAATTTCTGTGTGGGTGATTTTCTTGTTCAGTCTATTGATATGAATTTTAACTGTTGAACTATTGTTTATTACATAAATCTACTACTTATTTCAGGAGAGATGATGGTGTCACCCCTAAATACTTCAGATGCTTCAGAACAGAAACAAGAGAGTCCAGGCATTTGTCACTTGTTGAGAGACAAGTCATCTCTAAACTCTGTGTTTGATGAAATATCCACAAAAACTCCTGAAAAAAGAAAAGATGTGCAAGAAGATAATACTAGTGTGGATAGTTTATCAATAATTCCAGAAAAACAAGCATCTCTGGTGAAATCAGAAAGGAAAAGGAGGACTCCAAAGCAGAAATTGGAGCCAGCTGAGGTCATGTCAGGCATCAAGCAGCTTTTAAGGACCCCAGAGCAAGGGTCAGAGGCAGTAGAGTTCTCGTCCGGCATCAAACAACTCTTGAAGACCCCAAAACAGAAGCCTGAGCCTCCAGAGGTTCTGTCAGGCATCAAGCAGCTCATGAAGACCCCAAAACAGAAGCCTGAGCCTACAGAGGTTCTGTCAGGCATCAAGCAGCTCATGAAGACACCAAAACAGAAGCCTGAGCCTCCAGAGGTTCTGTCAGGCATCAAGCAGCTCATGAAGACCCCAAAACAGAAGCCTGAGCCTACAGAGGTTCTGTCAGGCATCAAGCAGCTCATGAAGACACCAAAACAGAAGCCTGAGCCTGCAGAGGTTCTGTCAGGCATCAAGCAGCTCATGAAGACCCCAAAACAGAAGCCTGAGCCTGCAGAGGTTCTGTCAGGCATCAAGCAGCTCATGAAGACCCCAAAACAGAAGCCTGAGCCTGCAGAAGTTCTGTCAGGCATCAAGCAGCTCATGAAGACCCCAAAACAGAAGCCTGAGCCCGCAGAGGCTTTGTCAGGCATCAAGCAGCTGCTGAGGACCCCGCAGCAGAAGCCAGAGCCAGTGGAGGACCTGTCTGGCATTAGGCAGCTCATGAGGACCCCACAGCAAGAGCCAGAACCAGTTACAGATGAAATTGCCCTTAAAAGGTTGCTGAAGACTCCAGTACAGAAGGGGAGAGCAGTAAAAGGCATGGCAGGTGTTACTCCAGTCAAGAAAACCCCAAAGCTGAAATACCCACCAGTTGAAGACATGGTTGGGATCAGCCGCATTTTCAAGACACCAAAGGAAAAGGTTCAACCCATAGAAAATATGTTTGGTATCAGCAGATTAGTGAGGTCTCCCAGACAGAAGAATCAACCAGTTGAAGATTTTGTGGGGCTGCAAAGGCTTATGGCAGAGCCCAGGCAGAAACCTTCTGATGGTGAAGTGGACTACGTTGGAATGACAGAAATGTTTGATACATCGGAGGAAATGGAGGTAAAATTCTTTCTTTACCTTTTGGAAGGGATGTCTTTAGGCTTAGAAGTCTCTGGTTGAAATGAATTATTAGGCCTCCTAGTATGACATCTTGTATCTTGGAGCATTTTATAGACAGCTGCCTTTGCCTGTGTTAATATGTATTTTCTTTGAAGGGACCCTGTGTAAGTAGCTCCTGAGGTTGCTCTGAGTGACCATTGTGACCTTACAATTCACAGCTTCATCACTTGTGTCACTTGTGAATTTTATTGGTGCAGATTTTCATGTAGGTAAAATGTTGAGTATTACTGGGCTTAGTGCTTAGAACTACAATAGAACACTGCAAAACACTCCATTTTGCTTCAATACCCCAAATTCCCTTTGAGCACTCATTTAGACACTTGTCAGCCAGTGGAGTTAATGTTACTTTTTAACTCTGCAGCGTTTGTTGTCTTCCACTTTAATAACTGCTACACCACTTAAGATGGCAAGACATTTGTGTGCTTATGTCAGATATATGGATGGAGTTATAAAATAAGTTGATTTCATTTTTAGGGAAAAGGATTTGCCAAGAATTTTCACAAGTATTACTATACATTTTGTATTGGTTGGCTCTGTAATTTCATGTTCTGTCAGACAGACATTTATTGGTTGTTTATTCCCTTAGGTCAGATCAGCAATGGGTTCTCAGCAAGACCCTGCACCTCCTTGTTCTAATTCCAGTCATAAACATGGTGAGTACACTTTGTTTTAGAGGAATAATGATATACAAAGTAATACATGTTACCATGAAATTCAAATCTTTTGTTCAAAGCTCTCAGTGAGCTTTGCTAATTCCTGAGCTAAGATCCCTTTTTCCCTTGGAGACAGGTGAACATATTAGTGTGAAAAACCTGATATTAAGGATTTCACTTCAGATTATCTTTGCAAAGACTTTGAAGATCATAGCTGAAAGTAATGAATGATGCCTACCAAATAAACCAAAGAACTTTTTGGTCAGAAGCCTGGCTTTTTCATGTAGGAATTGGTTAAAATATTTATTAATTTTTAAATAAAGATATTGTGTGATTTGTTTGAGAAAGGTAACTGTTAGGAAAATGGAAACTCACAGATACTCTGATCAGGCATAGTAATGTCTAACTTTTCTTTGTGCTCTTTGCCCTGTTCTAGAAAATAAAGGAAATATTCCCCAAGGTGAAGATTCTTCACAAAAGGAATCAACTAGTGCAGACCAGTCTCCCCAGAGACCAAGAAGGGGCAGGCCAAGGAAGACTGTCCATCCTGCTGCAGCAAAGCAGAGTGAAAAGGATGTGAATTTAAAAGACTTGCAAAGTCAGGATACCACCAGCACCCAAGAGGAGATGGGAACAATCACACCTGAAAACAAAGGAAGAGGAAGGAGAACCAAGCGTTGCCTGCAAGAAGTTGTTTCAAAGCACCCTGATGAGGAACCACATGGAGCTACTCAAAGACCAGGAAGAGGTAAAAGGAAAGAACTGAAGGAGTTAAAACATCCAGGTGAGACTCTTGAGTCTTGTCTTGAAGGTTCTACAGTGATACAAGAAGAGCCTGCAAATACCAAACAGACTTTGCAGGAGTGTGGTGTCGGTGACATGTTAGAAACCAGAGATGATCCAGCTGAAAAGACAGGACCTGGTAACATTCAGAAGGAAAATTGTCAGCTGCAAACAGGTGTAAATAAACCTGATAGCAAATCTAATGACAGTGGTATAGAAGACAGTGAAGAAGTGCTTCTGTCACCTAGGAAGAGGACCAGAGGAGTAGAAAACACAGAACCACTGGTTCCACCTAAAAGAGGAAGAAGAGCTAGAAATGACCAAGTTAAACAAGATCCTTCAGCAGAACTTCGTGGAACAACAAGGAGGCTTCGTAAAGACCCACCAGCAAAGGTCCTACAAAGAGATGAACAGACTGACAAGGATCCTGAGGCTGTCACAGCAGACGAACCTGAAAAGGGAACAAAACCTGAAGTACAGGTAACAGAGAAAAGAGCTAAGTCTTTAAGAAGTACTAGAAACAGAAAGCACTCAGCTGAAGGGAAAGCAGACGCTTGTGGGATCACGCTTGATGAAAACACACAGAACATTCAGAAAACTGAGGAAACATCATGTCAAACTGAAGCACAACCACACATCAAGAACGAGATGAAAGTATCTCAGGGATCTGAAACAGAAAATGCCCAGGAAATTACAACAGAGGCGTCTCAAAGATTAAAGCCAGAGTCACCATCTCAGGAGACAAACAAACTGCCAGTCACTGCTGCGAACTTGGAAGCAAACAGAAGGGCAGCACAGGAAACGACCAGGACGAGGAGCAGGAGAGGCAAAAAAGACTCTTTGGAGCAAAAGACTGAGGAATTTACTGAAGATGGGAGCAACCTAAAACTAATTCCTTCCAATTTTAGGTCAGACACAGAAGTGGATGAATCTCTCAAAGATTCTTTGGGCTCTGTTTGTGTCAAGAACACATCCCAGGTCACAGAGGACCAGAACAGCCCAGCTGCCGTGTCAGTACCTGCTGCAAACAGTGACAGTCTTGCTCCTGGCCGTCAAAAATGGACAAGAAACCAACAGGGAATACTTAAAGCAAAGCAAACTGAAATCCTACAGGAGAACCCAGCACACAGAAACAGAGCAGTGTTTAGAAGAGGTAAAAAAGTTAATTTTGAACTTGGAGAAGGCAGTTCCAAAGAGGTTGAAATAAAAAGCAGTTTACCTGGGGATGCTGAAGGAATGACTGACAGCAGTCAACATGAGAATTTGGAAAATTCTTCACGAGTGAGGAGGGGCAGAAGAAAGCAAGTCGATTGCACTCCACAAACAGCCAGTCCTACCTTTATGGAAAAACAAACATTAACTGCAGATCACAGTAAAGATGAGGCTTTTGTGAAGGAGCAAGAAGCAGCTTTGGAAGGTACTCCCTGTTCAGTAGAAGCCAATCCACCGAGACGAGGGAGAAGACGAGAGGTTGGTGCAGCATCACAGACATCGAGATCTCCTTCTGTCAGAACAAGACGTGGGTTGCTGGAAGGAGGTGATAAAAAGACAACTGTGAGGGAAGATGAAAATCCAGCTTTGGGAAATAAAACTTCTCAGGCAAAAGCATCAGCAAGAGACAGAAGGAAGAAGATTGATCTTGCAGCAGAGGCAAAAAGTTCAGCTCCTCTCCAGAGAAAACGGGGCTTGTCAGAGACTGATGCTGAAGATGGGGGAGCTAATGAAGAACAAAGTGTGCCTTTGGAAACAGTGTCCTGTGCAGAAGAGAAACCATTAGGAAGGGGCAGAAGGAAGGAAACTGCACTGGCATCACACCCAACAAATTCAGTTCCTCTTAGAGGGAAACGTGGTTTGCCAGCAGATAATGGTAGGGAAGACACTCTGAAAAAAGAACGAAACATTCCCTTAAAAACTGGTGATTCATCTGTAAAAGAAAATCAACTGAGAAGAAGCAGGAGGAAAGAAATTGCCCTCAAAGAAGCCACAAATCCTAATCAGGGAGAACAAGGGCCATCAAAACAAAGTGGTAGGAAGAATAATTATAGGGAAGCAAAAAAAGTGAGTTTGGACAATTCTTCCCAAGAAAGCAGGGATCTTTCAAAAGTGGACTCGAGGCAAACAAGCACTTCAGTGACTGGTAGTTCCACCTCACTTCAAGGTTTGCCAGAAGATGGTAAGAATGGAACTCCTGAAGAACAGCAGAGTAAACTTTTGGAAGGAGCTCCATCTGCAAAAGAAAATCCATCAAGAGTGAGTAGAAAGAAAACAACTTCTTCCACATCTGAAGAAACTCCTTCCACTTCTCTCAGGGAAAACCCCAACCTGCCCAAAGGTAGAGGGCAAAAGAGGATTCTTAGAGAAAATGAAGCTACACCTCCAGAAAGTAATTCATGCCAGGGAAGAACAAGGAAAGTGAGGAATAACAGGAGGGAGGTACAACTCACATCAGAGGCAGCTACTTCTACTTCTCTCCATAAAAACAGTGAGTCTCCTGGAAATGCTCTGGGAACCGAGAGTTTGCTTGTGACTTCCACTGGTTGGGAGGGCAGGAATCAGTCTGGAAAAGGAAAGGAGGAGAACCCTGTGCCACAGGCAACGTCCACTTCTCGCAGAAGGAAGTGTCAGCTGCCAGCAGATGACTCAGCACCCAAAAAACTGAAATCAGGTGAGTGAGAATTTGCTTTCTCTTTTCTAAGGGTGGCCAAGTTATGTACAGGTACACCAATAATGTGTGCAAAGCTCCGTGGGCTGATGTAGATCATTGAATCAGAACCATTCAGGTTGGAAAAGATGTCCAAGATCCCGGCTGCCTCAGCCGCTCCTGGTGCTCCAGACTCTTCCCCTTCTCTGGACACGCTCCAGCCCCTCAGTGTCTTGTTGTGAGGGGCCCAAAACTGGACAAAGCACTTTAAGGTGCCTCACCAGCTCAACACAATCACTTCCCTGCTCCTTTTGGCCATCTGAAAGTATTCCCTGGAATTTTCAGCTTAATGTGATACAACTTCAAAGCTACCGTGATGCAAATATTATCAAACAAAAATTGAAACAGAAATGACAGCGACTCTTTGGAGCTCCATATTGAGGAATTTCCTGCCACAAAACTTAGATTTTCATGTTTGCAGGACTTTCCATGGGTGTTGGTGATGTTTTAGTTTTAACATTTCAGTGGAAGGAATTTTACCTCAAATGGCAGCTAATTGGTTTTGGTGCTCTCATTAATGTTAACCTACTTTCAGAAATAGCTGTAAATCCTCAGGGATGTAACTTAAAGGATATTGGATGTACAGAAGGATGAGGTTTGTATCTGGTTTGTTGGATTCAGAGATGTAATCTTTGGAATGTTGTCAGGAGGGACACTTCCCTTAAAAAACAATGGAAGTGAAGATGAAATTTTGTGTGAATTGTTTGATTGGTGATACAAATTTACAGTCAATTTTTCTGTGTATAAATAGGGAATGCTGAAAACGGATCGCTGGAAAAAGGAAAAAGGAACAAAACCAAGGAAGAACTTGGGAAAGAGAACATCAGGGCAGCTCAGACTTCTGGAGTCATGGACAGGAAGACAAGATCCAGCACAAGAACAAGGAAATAGTTTTAAGAGTCCCAGAACCAGTTTTTAAATCAACTCAGTCATTCAAGTTCCAGGGTTTTTTTTTAAATGTGAATTGATTTGCACTCAGATTTTAAGTTCAGATTCTGATAATTCAGTCATTGCTTTAAAAAATGTTTCTTACTGTTTTTTTTTACAGCTTTGTCTATGTGTGGTGGTTCCTGAACCAGGGGTGCTTGTGCAAAGCTGCAAATATAAAACTACATCTTGTTAGACCAGTGTTTATCCAGTTTTTCTGTTAATTAGTACAGCAATCAGGAAGCCATATTACTGCCAGGTGAAGCTATTTTCTGCTTGAATTTTCATATGCTTAAGTTTTATTTTTCATTAGAGCTCTGTAAATATTTTTTTAAAAAAATATGGCTGTATTAGAACTATTATACTGAAGTTTTGATAATTTTTTTTTAATTCTTTTTACTGAAAAGTGGCGATTTGTAAGTCATTAAACTTGTAAAAAATTTGGGACTTAAGTGTTTTGTGTTCCTAGGAGTAGTTAAGAATGTGTAATTACTACTGTCTTTCTCCCAGGTTTATCTCAAAGATTCCTTCTCTCTGGTGTGGTTTGGAGATGGTTTTTAGGATCTTTTATGGGTAATTTGTCTTTGAGGCTGGTGGCTTCTTGTTAATTTATTAAATGCAGAAACAGAGAAAATTCAGCCTGGATGTGGAACTTCTGGAGAGTTTTTAAACGTGATTGAAAATCCTGAAAGTTTCTGTGGAGTGAGGAGTGAGGGATGTTCCTACAGTTAGAATCATAGAATTGTTAAGGTTTGAAAAGATCTCTAAGGTCAAGTCCAACCATTCCCCAGCACCACCACCAGTCTTCAAGTACCACACTCACATGTTTTTTGAGCACTTCCAGGGATGGAGGCTCCCCCTCTGCCCTGGGCAGCTGTGCCAGGGCTGGACAGTCCTTTCCGTGAAGAAATTTTCCCAAGATCCAACCTGACCCTCCCCTGGCACAGCTTGAGGCTGTTTCTTCTCATCCTGTCCCTTGTTCCCTGGGAGTAGAGCCCGACCCCCCCACCTCCCCAACTTCCCCCTCCTGTCAGGGAGTTGCAGAGCCAGAAGGTCCCCCCTGAGCCTCCTTTTCTCCAGGCTGAGCCCCCCCAGCTCCCTCAGCTGGTCCTGCTGCTCCAGACCCTTCCCAAGCTCCGTTCCCTTCCCTGGACACGCTCCAGCCCCTCAATGTCCTTGCAGTGGGGGGCCCCAGCTGGACTTTCCACTGCCCCAGGACCAGTGGATGGAATATCCCTCCTGACCCAGTGCCAAATTCAAAATGTTCTTTGTGACCCAAGTCAGCCCTTGGTTATCACTTCAGGACTGAGAATTCTTCCACTTCGATTTCAGCCTCCACGTGTGAGGAACATCTTTACCCCAAATGTTTCATTGGCCCCTGGCACAGGATTAGTGATTTTTTTTTTTTTTTTTTTCCCCCCAACTTTCAGGTCATGTGGCTTTGTGCATCTTGTCACAACAACACCTGAATCAGCACTACTGGGCTGTTCTTAGAGGTTTTTTGGAATTGTGCTTGTTTTGTTGGATCTATATTTATGCTAAATCCCAGCAGGATGAGCAACTTCTCCAGTTCCCTCTTACTCTACCAAAGGGTCTTTTTCTCCTCACTTTTGCAATGGAGCCAGGCTGGGAGAGCTGGGGGTGTTCACCTGGAGAAGAGAAGGCTCCAGGGAGACCTGAGAGCCCCTTCCAGGGCATAAGGGGGCTCCAAGGGAGCTGGAGAGGGATTTGGGACAAGGGCCTGGAGGGACAGGACAAGGGGCAATGGCTTCCCAGTGCCAGAGGGCAGGGATAGATGGGATATTGGGAAGGAAGTGTTGGCTGTGAGGGTGGGGAGGCCCTGGCACAGATTACCCAGAGAAGCTGTGGCTGCCCCATCCCTGGAAGTGTCCAAGGCCAGGTTGGATGTGCTTGTTTTCTGTTACACTAAAAGCTTTAAAGAGATTAAGATTTTAAACTGGTGTTTTGTGGGTAAACTGAAAAATATTTTGGTTTTCAATAGGATTTGAAGATTAGTGTTCTAAGCACTTTGTTCTCAGAAGAAACAGAGAAACCATGATTTTGAGTAAATCACATCTATTTAACACAGAAGGGGAAAAATAAATTGGGGCGAAGGGAAAGAATATTTATAAAACCTGACCCAAGCCATATAAAGCACATGAGAAGTGGAAAGTGGAATATGTTTTGGTGGGGCTTGGTTTTTTGTTTGTTTGCTTTTTGTTTTGGGTTTGGTTTGCTTTTGTTATTTGTTTTTGGTTTGTTTTTTTTGTTGTTGGTGTTTTGTGTTTTTTTTTTTTGTGTGGTCTGTTTTTTTGGTTGTTTGGTGTGTTTGGGGGGGGGGTTGTGTGTTTTGTTGTTGTTTGTTTGGGTTTTTTGTTTGTTTGTGGTTTTTTGGTTGGTTGGTTTTTTGGTTTTGTTTTCAAAAAAATCTTTCCCAACCATGGCAACCCTAAAACTTTAGCCCTAAAATCTCAGAGAAAAGCAAAGTTCTACCATCTCCCCTAAAATGAGAATGATCTCCGTGCAAGCACCTCCCCAAATACCATGGCTGGGAAATCAAGGACACACTGAGGGATATTTTCTGATGCTAATAAATGGTGTGGGTTTTTTCTCCAGTCACTCTGATATGTCATTTTTGTGTCTGGTCCTTTTTTGAAATCTAACAGAAGGCCAGGTCAGACTAAATGACGGAATTCTGTTCCATAACTGGTGTTTCTCTCCTTCCAGCCAAAACTGGGTTTTGGGAATTGTGTACTTTTCCCATTCTCACTTTCCCACAGCTTTGGTCTAAAGATCAATAGAGTTTTCTCTAAGTCAGGCAGTAGAGTCTCTCCTTAAGGGGTGTATCCCTATTGCTTTTCTAGGAAGAGAAGAGATCTCTGAAGTTAAACCCTGGTGCAAGACTAACTCCTGCTTTGTCTGGAATGCCAGGAACACACATAACCATGAAGATCAGGGCCAGTCCAGATCTGTTTCATGAAGAGATGGACAAGACAGGATGGGAAGTCCCTGGAGTAAAAAATGTTTATCTGCGAAAGCCTCACAGTAAGTGGTGTTGTTAAATCAGCTGTGGGAATGTTCTTGGCCAACCAGGAAAACCAGCAGGAGAACAAGGTAAGTGGCTGATGGATTTGATCCAAACCTGGATTTGGTTGTGAGAGCACTGCAGACACACAGACTTTGGCTTTGCTCCTGATTCAGAATGTTTCCAGAGCAGATTTCCTTAGAGCTCTTTTGTAGAACTGATATTTAACATGAAATTTCACATGAATTCATGTTGATATTTAATATTAATTCATTTATAAAGATGTCTTGCATGGGCAACTGTATTTCCATTCACAAAATGTGACGTTGCAAATCTTCCTCAGAAGTTTTGTGGATGAACTTCCCTGGAAAAAGCTTATAACTGAGGGGTCACCCAAAGAAACAGGACTTCTCCTTCCTCTTGGAAATTTCTTCCCTAGAAAAACTCCAAAGCTCATGATTTCTGTGGTGTTACATCTTCACAGTTGGTTGTGTGGCAACACAAATCTAAAAAAAAAAGGAAACATGGTAGAAAAAGTTCAACGCCAACTTTTCTCCATTGTCAATTTTTTAAATTTTTGATCTGGGGCCTTTTTTTGAGGAAAGAAAGAAGAGACCAGGACATAAATTCAGGAAGCAGAGGTTGTCATGCTCATAAAATTATCCATGGCTGTGCCTGCATTTACAAGTTGCCAGGGAGATATATATTTATGTATTTTTATATCGACAAATTTATTTAATAGGTAATTTGTCAAGTGCTTTTGGATGAGTGGTACAGACGAAATAAGTACTTTAAGCCTTGTTTAAATAGGGAGAGCTGACTATTGATATTTAATATCATAGTTTTACGGAGTCATTTATGTTGGAAAAGCCCTCTAAGATCACGGAGTCCAGCCATTTCCCCAGCACTGCCAAGGCCACCCCTAACCCATGTCCACAAGTGCCACATGGCTTTTAAATCCCTCCAGGGTATTTATTATTTAAACAGGAACATTATTTCTCTAGGGGTGTTTGTATGAACTTCCTTTTGATGTGTTTGTCACCCCTGGGCTGTCAGTTGTCACTGATCTACATCAGTTCACTGTGGGAACCTACATACTGTACCCACACTCTAAATTTAATCTCCACACTTATTAAAAACAAATTACATAAATAAGGTTGAAAAAGCAACTTGATTTTCATGGAGGGTTTAAAAACCTCCAAAAAATTCCTGACAACAAAAGTGGATTTTAATGTTCCAAACCTGCCTTGTAATCAATGCCACAGTTCTGTCTGTTCCTGCCACTCTCCTTCATACCCAACATCCTGTCAGAGCACTGCAAGTTCTTGGCTTGAAAGAGTTTCTTGACAGCAAGATCAGCTGCTTAATTACCTGGAGTGTGGAAAGAAAGCTTGTGTTGGTTTGGATTTTCTACCTTTTGGTTTTCTCTTTCCGTGGCTTTCCTCTCCTGACGTGACATTGGGGTGTTAGGAGAGAACGGGGTGAGTGTCGTTGTTAACCTTGAAGCCGAGTTGTAAACACTGCCAGGTTTGATAATTTCCCAGAGGCTGAGGTCTGATGGAGGCAATTCTCAAAGATTAAAAGATAGCAGGTAATTGAGGATCTTTGAGGATGTTGTCTCCACAGATTCCCACTTCGGCTTCCTTCCCTGTTTCTTTAGAATATAATTTACGGCTGGTACTCAGAGGAGGTCACAAAAAAAAACCTGGAGACAGGTGGGAACTCACACCCCGTTTAAAAATTGCACGTGAGGTTACATGCCATCTAAAAGTCATAATTAGGGAATTTTCTCAAGCCTGCAACCAGAGCTACGTGCGCTCCAAAGGCTGGAATTTGTGGAGGCGATAAACTTTAGGAACATCTGAAGTAACTTTTCCTTCCCTGGTACTGAAAAAGGGAATGAAAACCCAGCTAGAATTTAAATGTTGGTTCATCTGTGAGCTTTTTATGATACTCAAGGCAGATATATTAATATGTTTTTGTGGTTCATGTGAGTGGGACATACCTGAGTACCTGTCAGTCTGGGACAACCACTGTCATCATGAACTTGTCCTCACCAAGTAAAATAAAAATAGCAGTGGACTTTAACACTAAAAATTGGGAAAACATCTGTATTGGAAAACTCAAGGAAAAAAAAAAATGGATCTGATCTTCAGTAGTATAAATTAGATTTTTTATTTTAATGAGTTTAAGCAAATATTAATGTGGTACATATTTTTCCAGAAGGACTTTTTAAATTCCAGTGTGTGGCTATAATACACCCTTGTAGCCCCAAACTGCTGTTTGGTAGCCACAACTTCTACAGAAGAGATGGCAGAAGTGGTGATGAGCAAAGCATTCTATTACATTTCACTGTAAATACCAGCTTTAACAACAGACCCACAGTCAGAATTGGGAATTAAAGTGGGGATACCATAGAAACAGAGAAGGAAAAATATTTCGCAACATTTAACTTAACTTATGACTTGATCTAACAATTCGTGATTTGCTATACTGTAACAGTAACTTACTTATAAATCTAAAGCACTTAAAAATTAAGGAAAGACTGAGCTTTTCTTAACCACCTAAGAGCATTTACTGTGTAAATCTCTGAAGCAGAACGCACTGTCACAAACCCTTGCTTTTCTTTGAGGGGCGAGATAGCCCAGCAGCAAACCAAAACTGTGTTGGGTGAACTTTGTAATTAATATTTTGCATGTGTTCATAAAACTCTGAATGACCTATTTTTAAATAATGGGAAATGGGAAAACCCTCTAGGAGGGTCAGCCGGATCAGAAATCAGACATGAGGCGAGTTAAGGGCCAAATTCATTTTAATTGAACCCACTGAGAGCGTGTTTTCAGTCAAAGCCTGCAACTAAGTTTACAATAAAACTGAGGCTTTTATCAGCCTAATGCAGGAGTTGGACCAGGTGAAAACCCCTCTTTTGAAGCTGAAGTCTGTCAGTTTACCACAAGACATCTCACTCTATATATGTAAGATAGGACTGGAGTGTCTTTCAGAGTGTGGGCATTACTTTGTAGCCCTTGTCTTAAAACGTGTGTGATTAACACCAGCAAAGTCAAGCCCACCAATTAGCACCAGCTAATTTCTCTCCTTTTCCAGTGTGTGCTCCTTTGTTCCACTGTACACTGTTCATTAGTTGGTGTCCCTGATGCCAATTAGGGAGCGAGGCAGCAGAATGACTAATTTGATCACCCAGGGACTCGGCTCCCAAGGTCCCCGTGTAGTCAGAGGAGACACAGCAGTTCCTCCAGGGCACTCCAGCCTGGGTTTGTGTTCTCATTCCCCCTCTAGAGAAGCCAACTCCTTTCCATTAACTAAAGGGAAAGACTTGCATCCCGAGGCAAAGGATGGCCCTTCCCAGCCATGCTCCCGTTCTAATGAAGGGAGTCCCAGGCAGAGTTTGGCTGTTGGGTTTCAGGGCAGACGCAGCTTCTCTTCCCCAGTTCACATCACCTGATGAAACACGGACACCACCATCCCACTGCACCTTTTCCAGCTTGTTTTTGTCCGTAGCTGTAGTGTGCTGATCCACAGGATCAGTGCTGTCCACAGGCGCAGCACTTCCCTCCTGGCAAGTACTATGTTTGCTCAGGACACCACAGACCTCACCAAGGCAAAATCCCGGAGGAATGGGAGAGGGATGAACCTTTTTCCACAAGCCGAAATTGTTAAGTAATGTTGGATGTAGCACCTGTTTCATGGAATTATAGAATCGTTTAGGCTGGAAAAGACCTTTAAGGTTGAGTCCAGCCACAAGACCCATCCCACAGACCTTTTTATCCTGTGATTGTAAAAGTCAACTTTGAGGTTTCACTTCAATTGACCATAAAGGGTGGAAAAAAAAAAAAAAAAAAACAAACCTTTGCATTGCACGTTGTTGTTCTCCTTTACTGCCAACTTTTAAAAGTCCAAACCCTGTGTTAGGATCTCAGAGCTGAGCTGGGCTGATGTGACAAGACAGAACGTACTGAGGTGCATCCTCCTGGAGGGTTTGGGAGAGCCCACACAGCCCACCCTTCCTCCTTAGTGCCTGACCAGTGACAGAGCTGCAAGGAGAGCCAGCAGTCAGTGGATTTAATACCTTTTCATAGTTAAAACTGCCTTGTCATTTGAGTAATCAGCTCTCTGTGCTTTCTGATGGAAAAGATTACCAGGGAGTTTTAGTTTTACTGGGGCTGCCGACTGATCTGCTGAACCACTTGCAGCCCAGGTGTGTTGCCAAGTGAACCCAAATTATTAACCTTAATACAATTTTTAAACAATTATTAAGCTAATCGGATGCAAATTAAACAAAATGAACCTATAAATATATGTGTTTTTCAAATTAGTAATTGGATTTTTTGATGATCTTTGGCTTGACATTGATAAGCTGCTTCTCATAACAGTCTAATTAGGCAATATGTAAACTTTGGCATTCGGTTCTGTCCTAGTGGCTTTTTCAAATGATGTTTGTAAAATTTGCAATTTCATATTACAGATTAAAAATTAAAAACTGCAGGAGGCTAACATTAAAATGAGAATTCATTTCATGGAAAGCCCTGTAGACAAAATTCACCCTAATAGAATTGTGCATAAGGGGCTGCAAATCATGATCTATAGTTACACAGGGGAAGGCTTGTCAAAACCAGTATTGTTGGCCTGTAGTTCTATTCACAGTATTAAACCCATCAGTGAAGTCACTTTGGGGAAAATGTGAACATTATCAAAGAACAGTAAATTAGCAAGAAATTAAAGCATATACCCTTGCATTTCCAAAACAAAAGATCCCTTCATTAAAAACCTTTCATCAGTGGTTTAATATTCATAGCAGTAATTTGCATAACTAAATCAGTTTTCACTGATGAGAGACGACCAAAGTTTTTTTTTTTTTCCCTAATTTCTTTTTTGAATGAGCTCTCTAGTTTTTTGATTAAAATTTCACACCAGTAGTCGAGCAAAATTGAATACATGACTTCACCCTATTTGTGAGCATCATCTTTTTAAACACTGGGTTAAAATGTTGCTACTGGGTGAAGAAGCAATGGCTGGGGTTGCTTTGTTCACCTTCCCAGTGTCTCTCCCTCCTGGCCTCTCATCCTGGTCTCCCTGTAAAATTTCAGCCCCAAAAGTTTGAGGTCAATTGGGGTTTTATTACCTTTTCCTTACTCTCATACCTGGGCACACACACACCGGAGATGGCACAGATGATATAGGAATAAAGAAAAGTCATCTGAGTACACGTGTTAGGAACTTTCCAATCTCTCTCTGAAAGTAACACCCTTTTTCTAGGTCCTTTTTTAATGTTTTCCAAAGACCAGTTCCCTTGGGAAGAAGCAGGAAGAAAAGAGGAAACACTTTTGCCTTAGGGAATGAAGACAGAAAAGTCTTTTTTGGTTTATACCAGTCTTTTCTCAGTAACCGTTTCAAGGGGTCGATGGATGGGCTTGATGATTTTAAAAGTCTTTTCCAACCTTAACAATTCTATGGAAAATACATGTATATTGTGTTGGTTTGCTGACCTTTATTAGAAATTATTTTGAGAAATAATGAGATTTAATTCTGTCTGAGTCACTAAAAGATGCAGTGGTCAAGTATATTTACGTGTAGGTTCTCTGGGCAGTGATTTATACAACTGAAATAACTGTTTGAATCACGTTGTGACCTCAGTCACACTGCAACTGCACTGACAACGGGACCCTGCAGATGCAGTTGTGGCATTTTCCATCACATCAACTGATTTCAAATAGAATAGTTTCATGAAAATAAATATCCATGTTCAGGCAGAACAGATTGATTAGGAGTTAATAAGGCCAGATTGGACGGGGCTTGGAGCAACCTGGGATAGTGGAAGGTGTCCCTGCCCATGGCATGGGCTTTCAGGTCCCTTCTAACCCAAACCATTTTGGGATTCTGTGTTTTCTGGCTGGATTCTACGATTTCTGACTGGATGCTTTTCTTATAAAAAGAAAAATAAAAATAGTCATAACTTCCCAAGGTCTTATTTCAGTGGGACAGTCACGATTGAAACCCCTCAGTAAGAAACATCCTGGACTTTAAGAGCTGGGACTCTTCTACATTTAATGTAATGAAAAGTATTTCTGTTTGAATAGAGGGGTTACCTGCAGGTGTAAAACCAAAGGGGAAACTTGCCTTAGGAGCTGGGACTGTATGGACACAAGGCCTTTATTTTTTCAGGATCCCCTTTGACTTTTTGAATGTCAACAAATAATATTGAAGCAGACATTGACAGGCTCTTCCAGCTTCTTGTCCCATTTTGAAAGAAAGGCCTTAAAAGAGAAGGACCTTGTCTTCATAACAACACAGGTAGATATTTCTTGGGTTTTCTGTGTTTTTCTGTCATTTCTTTGAATGAATCATTCCATGACAAGAACTATTTTATCATTTACTTTCCCTCCAGATCGATATAAACAGTGTCCAACTGTGAAGGAATGAAAGAAATCAAGATGATTAACAACAGTTGCTTGTTGTTTCCATTAATCAAATCTACTTTTGTGAATAAGCGAAGTGTCTCCTTTGTTGTTTCAAAAGGTAGGACAGGAATGGTCACCAAGGTGCTCCACTTACCAGTAATTGTGCATTGTCATTAAAAGTTCCTCAAAAAAAGTGCAAGTGAATCCCTCTAAAATAAAGATATTATAATGTGTCTGCAAAGATATATCACAGGACTCAAGTTGGTGAAGTTAAGGGAGAGGTGTCTGCCATGGGAGGGACTCCTCTCCCTGAGAAGGAAACAGTGGCAGAAAGGAGGAGTGATCCCCATTCTCTCTGTCTCTCCCTGTCCAGTTGAGGAGGGGAGTGCTGGAGCAGCTTGGCATCCAGCCAGGGTGAAACCCCCACACCTGGTCTTTGGTCACCCCTCATTTAATATTTGTAACATCAATTCACGGAATATGTTGTCCCACAAGACAGCCTGGATGTGTCTGTCAGAGCAACACTCCACTTTACTTCTGAAGAGGGGGATTGAGACTTGTTCTTGATGCTCCAGGTATTTCAGTTAATGACATTAAGGTTGTATTTTTTTAATATTTTGCATTAAAATTTAGCAAGGAAATTTCTGTGGGAGCAAATCCACTAAATTGGCACCCCATGGGCTGAACTCTTCCCATCATGCCCTGATGCCAAGGAATGTGTTTGTAAATAAACCTGATCCCTTCCCAGTCCAAGCACAAGAGTCATTTCTTCACAGAGTCCCAGAATGGTTTGGGTTGGAAGGGTCTTTAAAGCCCATCCAGTCCCACCCCCTGCCATGGCCAGGGACACCTTCCACCATCCCAGGTTGCTCCAAGCCCCATCCAACCTGGCCTTGGACACTTCCAGGGATGGGGCAGCCACAGCTTCTCTGGGCAACCTGGACCAGGGCCTCCCCACCCTCACAGGGAAGGATTTCTCCCTAATACCTCATCTAAATCTCTCCTCTTCCATCAGCCTTACCCATTCTAACATAAATTCTTTAAATGAGAATAGTAGAGCAAACTTAACTAAATACTCCTCCAAAATCCAAATTGTTAGTAAAGTCTCCATTTAAAAAAACAAATTAATTTCCATCACCATGTTCTGTGTTAGTCATCAAGAGGACAAAGCAGAAGAACAAAGACAAGGACAGAGAGATTTGTTATTTTACTTAATTATGTAACTACCATAAACCTAGTAATATAATGCTGACTGTAGTTTAAGGATCTATATAATAGTGGTAAATTCTGAAACAGAAGTTTTGTTGTTAATCTGTTATTGACTTATTACTAATAATTTCTTATATTACTTATATTAATAATAAATCTAATATTGCTTATATTACTAATAAGTCTAATATTACTAAACTAGAGATTTTGCTAAAAAATAAATTAAAGTGTATGGCCTCCCTCAGCTGTATCCTCTCATAGGAATTAATCATAAAAGTGTAAAATGCCCGTTTTAAAATGTGAGCTGAGACATTTGGGAAGAGGTAAGTTTACAGTGTGTAAGTGATTGTGTAAAATAAACTTTGTTCTAAAATATCATTCTCTTCTATTTTGTGTCTCGCTGTTATGAGCTTGCCTTGCCACAATGCTCCACACAAAACTTTTTTGTGGTTGGAAATTTTTCTAATAGAATTTCATCTGGATTTCTAAGGAAATCCTAGTGGTAGCCCCTGACCCAAATGTACATCAAGTGCTGTTCCCCCATGGCCCTGGCCTATTTATTGCTTTCCTAAGTACTCCAGTTCAAACAGGAGCTCAGAACAAAATTGAAAATGAGCTTGGGGTCTTTTTCTACTCCCAATTTGTTCACTTCCAAAACCACTACCCAATTTAGCAGCGTCTGCTCAGGAGAGGGCAAAGGCTGGAATTACAGGGATGCAGGAGGGCAGGACTGGAGTGTGCTGGCAAAACAGCATGGAAGAGCTTCCCCAGCACTCTGTAATTTCTCAGCCGTGACAATTAGCATGTGAAGGCAAAAAAGAAGGTTGTTTTTTTTCCAGGCCCTACTCAAAACTTGCCTGTTAAAATGTGTGATACACTCTGGCAGCAAGACAACGAAATTATCACAGATAAGTTGCTGTTTATCATGGTGCTGCTGGATTGCAGAGGTGGAAAACACCTGAGCAGGAGGTGGGATTGCATTTTCTCAGGAAAAACATTCCTGTTTTCATTTGTCCCTTATGCTGGAGGAAATACTTGTCACATACATCATTAATAGGTGCTTTACTGCACAGAGAAAAGGTTTGTGGCGGCAGCAGAAGGTGCTTGACACCTTCACTGCCCACTGAGGTCAGTGAGAGTTGAGTGCCCAACACCTTGCAAAGTTTCTTTGTAGATTGGCTGGTTGTTCAGAATTTAAACATTTTATTTTATTTTATTTTATTTTATTTTATTTTATTTTATTTTATTTTATTTTATTTTATTTTATTTTATTTTATTTTATTTTATTTTATTTTATTTTATTTTATTTTATACAGAGTCATGGCTTGCTTTGAACTATTTGCCCAGACACCTTTCATAATGGAGCAAAAGTCATGTTAATATAGGTAAGTAAATATTTTTTGGAAAGAAGGCTGAAAATGTAAAGAAGTGGGGAAAAAAAAAATCTTCTCTTAACCTAGTGGAAAATCTTGAAAAGAAAATATGGCATCAAAGTGCTGCTCAGATTAATCTCTTTAGCAGCCTTTGTTTACCAGTCTCATCTTTCTCCCACTTCAGGTTCTTTCCTGGCCTCAGCAGTTGCTGTAGATCATCATGCAGGTGATTTTTTAAATACCTGTGAGCAGCTGAATTGCTTTTGGGTATACAGGAGGCACATGAAAACTTTGCTGCTGTAAACTAGTAGTAAAATCGACTAATTAAAATAAAAATAACGAAGTAAGAGAAGCAGTAAAAGCAAAGACTTAAAAATAAAAGCTTTCTCTTTGGTTTGCTTGAGGTGTCACTGGAGTGGCAAAAGAAAACATACACAGGTATTACTCCATAACCGTTTTTTTGGGTTCTATTCCCATTCTCCTGACATTTTCCCCTTAACTTTACATCAATTCAAAGTCAGGAGACACCCAGCACTCAGCAAAGCAGGTGCTTGGTCTAGGTAGAAAGAGAACCAAACCTTTAAGAATAATTTTAATAATTACCAATTAATTATTTAATTAAAAATAACATTGCCTTTGAAATACTGAGGTGATCTTATTTCACTCACACTTTTAAGGTACACTTATTAAAAGTGTATGTACTTAAATCTGGGATTTATATAGATTTATATAGATAGCACAGGAATCAGGATTTCTCCCACTATTAGTTACATCTGCAGCTGCCTCAACTGCAAGTGTTTACTCTTCTCAGGTAAAAAAAAAATCTCTTCTACGCACAGATATATTTTTTTAAGGAGTGTAATAGGAGGGAAGACTTCAAGAATTCAGCATGAACTATGTGGATACAATCTTGCTGAATTAAGGATGGACTTGGCTTCAGAAAAGATGAAGCAGTTGAATGTGAGTGGGGTATTTGCTATAGGGCTTTTAAGCTTCTTACAAAATTGTAGAATATTATTTTTCTTAGAGACTTGCACCTTTCCCTCTCGGCCAAAAAGCCCTTAGTTGTTACAGACATTGGCACATTAATACACAAATAGGTTAAAAACACACAAGCTCTTATAGGTCCTTTCTGTTCTTCCCAAGTCCTTGTCTCACTGGGATCAGCCTGTGAACAATACGTTTGGGGTTTTTTTTCCCTACCCTGTCATTTCTTTCTGGTAAAATATAATGTCCTTGAAAGAAAATAATAAATGTTTTCTGCCAGCTGTGACTGTCAGAACACATATATCAACTGGAAATTCAGAACTTCTGTTTAGACATGTTCACTGCTGTTGTCTTATAACAGACAGTTCACTAAGTACTCCCAGGGACCAGAATTCCCCAGACATGATCCCTCTTGCAGGTCCTTAGGATACAAGCTGTGGGTGCTGTCACTGACACACCACAGCAATGAGAAGGAAAGGAAGCAACAAAGTTGTCACTTCGATGCCAGAACGTGATTTGTCTGTGGATTTGATAAATTCAATTCCACAGCAAATCCCCAGTTCTGTCCTTTCTGGATCTCCGAAACACACCCCATTGGAAGTCTTTCCCATAGAATGGTTTCCCTACCCCTCTGTCCTGCAAGTGCTGCATAAGCAGAACCTTTTGTTCATCACTTCCCAATACAAATGCCAGCAGATCTTCTCCAGGGAAAAAGCAAGTCCAGGCTTGCTGCCAAGTGCATTTACCTTGTCTTAGGCCCTGGCATTGTTTTATGACTTCTTCCCACTTCTTACAATCTCCAGGACCATTGGGAGGCTCACACAGGTCTTGGGCCACGTCACTCAGCTCAGGACAGGCAGTGCTGACCCAAACAGTGACAAATTTCTTGGACAATCAACTTGTCATCCTTCCATTCTTTTCCAAACACCCATGGCGGCACTATAGGCAGATGTTACCCCCTGAATCCCACTCCAGAGGCTTAGCTTGAACCTTTGCCAGGCCATTGAGGAGAGAGAAGGAAGAGTCAGCCAAGACATGGGATATGCCTGTGGTGGGGCTCCCTCCCTTAGATTTCCTTAAGTGCTGAAGGAATTAATCATGTGGCTCAGTCATTTCAAAAGGATTTGTTCTCCACAACTGCATTGGGTTTGTGTGGCCAGGTTTTGGTAGCAGGGGAACTACAGGGGTGGCTTCTGTGAGAAACTGCTGGAAGCTTCCTCCATTTCCCACAGAGCCAAAGCCAGGTGCTCCAGGATGGATCCCCCACTGGCCAAGACTGAGCCCAGCAGGGATGGTGGCAGCACCTCTGAGGTAACAGCTGTAAGAAGGGGCCAAAAAACCCTGCACAACTGTGGCTAGACAGGGGACTGAGAAGGAAAAGGAACAGCTGTGCAGACCCCCAGGGCAGTGCAGAAGGAGGGGCAGGGGGTGCTCCAGGTGCCAGAGCTGAAATTCCCCTGCAGCCCCAGGTGAGACAGCTGTGGCCCTGTGGCCCATGGAGGTCCATGATGGATCAGAGACCCACCTGCAGGAAGGCCCACCAGAGCAGGGAGTGCCCAAAGGAGGCTGTGGGCCCGTGGGGAGCCCACCCTGGAGCAGGGTCCTGGCAGGACCTGTGGATCCATGGAGAGAGGTGCCCATGCTGGAGCAGCTCTGCTGGTAGGACTTGTGACCCCACGGGGGATCCAGGCATGGAGCAGCCTGTTCCTGAGGGACTGCACCCTGTGGAAGGGACACACACTGGAGCAGGGGAAAGGTTAGAGGAGTCCTCCCCCTGAGGAGGAAGGAGCAGCAGAGCCGTCATGCACTGAGCACAGCCCCCATTCCCCAACCCCCTGCACTGCTGCCGGTGGGGAGGGAGAGAAAATGGGGAGTCAAGTTGAGCCCAGGAAGAGGAGAGGGGTGTGTGTGGAGGGGGAAGATGTTTTAAGATTTGCTTTTTATTTCTCGTTATCCTGCTCTGATTCCATTGGTGATAAATGAAATTAATTTCCTCCAGTCGAGCCTGTTTTGCCCATGATGGCAATTGGTGAGTGATCTCTCCCTGCCCTTATCTCAACCCACAAACCTTTTGTTGTATTTTCTCTCCCCTGTCCAGCTGAGGGGAATGATGGAGCAGCTTTGGTGGGCACCACTCAGGGTCAACCCACCACAACAATGCCCCGGGATATGGTCAGTCTGTGATGCAGACTGTGCATCCTTTGCTATTCCAAAAAAATTAGTCAAGTCACAGTTTGGAAAAGTGGCTGCTGTGAGTAGGGAGTTACTGTATTTTATCAAAAATGTAATGAGTTTAATGTACGTAGTTCACAACACTCCTCAGATTAAAGCCTGCCCAAAGTATGTGGTGACACAACAGGCTGTGGCTGCCCCAGTCCAGTCTGTCACTGCATTGATTCTGAGCAAACATTAAGTCTTCAGAGAGCTGCCCTTTGGTGCTTGTTCAAAAGCAAAAATGAAGTGTGGTACTTTCTGTGGCCAGAACTTAATTTTCCATCAATTTACTTTCTCTACAAGCTCCATTTCTGTAAACATTCAAACACAGTTGTCTATGAATGTCTGTACCAAAGGTAAAAAAAAACCCCTGTTTTAATTTTTAAAACCCATTTTAATTGTTTGTTTTTTTTGTTGGGTTTTTTTTGTTTTGTTTTGGTGTGGTTTTTTTTGTTTGTTTTTTGTTTTTGTTTTTGTTTTTGTTTTTTTGTTTTGGTTTGGTTTTTTTTTGTTTTGTTTTGGTTTTTTTGTTTTGGTTTGGTTTTTTTGTTTTGTTTTATTTTGGGTTTTTTTGTTTGTTTGTTTGTTTGTTTTTGTTTTTTGGTTTTTGGGTTTTTTTCCTCCAAAGAGCACTTCAAGGAGAAAAGAAGCGCCCTGGAAAGTCAAGCCTCTGCTCAGAATATCTGTTCTGTCTCTTTAAATGGAGTTGATCTAAATACTAAATACTTCAGTCTGTCAGGGCCAGATTGAAACAGGTAAAACCCCATTCTGCTCTAATGGGATCCTGGGGGTGCACTGGTCCCAGTGATTGAGATGGTTTTAATTCCAGTATTAAGGGTTTCACTGCCTCCTCATATTCTGAGTTTCATTCCCACTGTTTTCCCTTCTGTAAAAGTGATTACAATGGGTGAGAAATGATGGGAAATCCCAGCCCACGGTTCCTCCAATACACCAAAGTTCCCATTAACTGTTGTGATTCTGCCTTAGACTGGGGCATCTGTGTTTGTTCTGGTTCCTTTCAAGTGCCTGCAGGAGCTCCCTTGCTGCCTGCTGTGCACCAGGTACCCAGAGATTTTACTTCTTTACTTGGTCCTTGGCAGTTTTCAGGTGGAATTTCAACTTCTGCTTCATGTAATGCTTCCCACAGTGCTGCTGCTTGCCCTGCCTTTTCAGGAGTCTCCTCCAGTTAGGGTATCACCTATACATGAATACAGTTTCACATCTGGGCAGAGTGAGACTGCAACGATTCAGAATTGCAGCAGGAGCATTTGTGGGTGGATATTTTTACCCCTGAGGGAGCCTTTAAAGGTGTATCGGATCCCTCCCCTGTAAAGGCGAACTGTGCTTTATCCTGTTCGAGTCCTGGAGTGGTGAAATATTGTCCTTAACACCAGGGGCAGCCACCCAAGCATGAGGAGCCCCTGTATCAGTGTCACACAGAAGTTAATGGTGCTGTAGTATCACTTAATTGCTGGTTATCATCTCTAAAATACCACTGCCCAGTTGCCTTTTTTACTGGTCATACTGGTGAATTATAAGGCAAATGAGTCCTTTAAATGATGCCTCTTTTTTCTGAATCTGCCACCACCCCATCAGTCCCTGTAAGTGCCACTGCTGGCACAGGGTACGGTTTTACATTATTAATTTTAGAAGGAAGCAATGGCAATGCTGTCTCAACTAGATTGATAAATTCCTCGAGTCATCCCACGTTCTTTCAATCTCCCTATCTGAGAGTTTCCGGGATCACCCACAAGGTAAATCAAATCCTGCTAGCAGAATTTATAAATTCTATTGTATATGTGTTTATTCTTTATTATTAACTATTCCAGTATTTATTAATTCAAAATTAGTAGCAAACCTTGTTTAATGGATGTTGGTATCATGAGTGAGTGTCTTAGGACACTCAAAGAATACCAGCAAAGGCATTGGCAAAAACAGGTTTATTAAAAAGTGAAAGTGCAACAGAGTTCATGGGCAAGGTCACTCTGCTACTTACTAGGTGGTTATAGAAAAATCAGACACAATCAGACACACAGAGAAAAATCAGACTAAAATCTAAAATCAATCAATCTGAAACTAAAATGTATGTAAAATGACTTAAGTGGAGGGTGAGGATGGAAAAAGGGTAAGGGTGGAAAAATAAAATGGAAAAAAGGAATAAGGAGTCACAAGGTTCAGAGTGGACCCCTCTTGCCAGACTTAGCCCTGTGCTTGACCAAAGGTTTAAGCCTAAAAGTTTAACAGCACTTAAACTTAACAGCACTTAAACACTATCCTAATTTAAACAATTTAACAAAATATTTTATGGAATTTACTATAGGCACAACACCAACTCCCTCACAGGCCTAACTTAGTTATGAATGAAACCCACTTAAGAACCTGAGAGAGGAAGATTCAGAGGAAATCTGCTGTAGCATATTCACACTTGCACACACACAGACCTAAAGGAGTCTGTACAGGTACCTCTGAAAATTCCCCTCGGATCTGGTGAAGTGCTCACATCGGTGCCTTCGTATCTCCTCAGCAGGTGAAGGGTTGAGCCTCCAGGAGTGGGGGTGCCAGCCCAGGCTCCATCAGGGGTGGTCCTCCAGTGATAGAAAACGTGGGAGTTCACTGGCTCTGAGAGGTCCCACTCAGAGGGAGGTGCTGTCACAGCCCACTGTGGGTCTCACTCAGGAACCCTTTTTACAGGCTCACAGAAGGTTTGGCTTTAGTTGTAGCAATTTTCCATCCTGGACACAATTTGGGGAAGGACCTTTCTCTGAAAGTTCAACAGCAAAAAGTATTGTTCCTCTTGTGTGTTGCTATTCAGGCAAGAAAAACCAGTTTCCGGTGCTGTTGATTAAAAACCAGGAGCTGTTATCCAGCCTGAGTTCCTGGGAGCGGGCAGTGTTTCTGATAAGCTCAGTCCACGTGCTGTTTGTCACGGCCAAGGCATTTCTGAGATCACAGTGTGGCCTGGGAGGGGTGGGGATGCACCACCACAGACAAAGGTGTCAATAATGTGGAAAACATGGGGTTTATTACTTAGGGCTGCAGCCCGCAGTGTGACAGAGGTTCAAACTCTTCTGAATGAGTCTCTCTAGGCTTGCAAAGGCACTGCCATTTGCCTTTTAGGCTTGGGTGAAATGCAAATTTAAAAGGTGCCAGTATTTGTGTGTGTGATTCACGGCGGGATGGGAGGAGACAGACAGAAACAGTGCCTGTCTGTGGGAAAACAACCACCAAAAATAGTAATTTGATGGTTTTTTCCCAAGCTGTTACAGTATTCACATTAAAACAACAACGGGTACTTAGCCTAGTCAGGATTCTGAATCACGGTCTGCTGGGAACGCTGGCTTGCACACCTATGAAATTGGAATTTGTGCAGACTTGGAAATAAGCTTGCTTTTAATACTGTCCTCGTTCTCTTTTTCATGAAGTCTAAAGAGAAAGGTCTTGCCTGCCTGTAAAAATCGCAGCGTTATAAATAATCCGTTCTGTCCGAGACTGTAAAAATGGAAATGTTTGCTTTCAGCCGAGTTTGTTTTTTTGTTGACTCGATTTGAGAGCTGTCCAGATAAAAATATGAGCTAATATGTTTTGACATATTTACTTAGAATGTGTGTGACATCAGCCGGCTGTTACTATCTTAGCAAATGTCAGAGTGATGTCATGCAGTCCCTGGGCTTTGAATGAATTCAAGATGAAATATGACTCCTCTATAGGTTGTTGTGGTGTATGTGAAGCTACACATCAGTTTGTATCAGCTTAGAAGTATTTCAAGTTTTGTTGCAATAGCAGAAATATCTGATATCAAGTGGACGGGAGACATAAAGTAAGATCAAAACAGGGTCTTCTCCAAGATGTTTATCATTGTAATTTTTTTTTTTATCTTTGTAATTTTTATTTACGTTTGCTGTCCAAGTTTTTCTACGGTCTTGACATTCACAAATCCAGCCATTGGATATTTCTGTGACTGATTCATGGCAGAGTGTAAATCACCCAATTATTGCCTCTGCATTTTTGCTGCACTTAGGCTGCGAGTAGGGGAATGTGCAGAGGTGACCTCAGTGCCTTAAAGCCTGACATAAATATAAAATCATGAAAATGATCTCACTTCTTCACTGATAGGCCAAATTCATATTGACCGTGTGCTTAGCATTTCTCCATCTGTCCAGCTCTTCATTTCCAGGGAATGAAGTTATTCCTTAGTTGAAATAACAGTAATTTTGGCTGGTTCAGCCTGCTCCCAGTGGTACCCAAAATTTGTGCCAAACTCATCATATTTGTATGTGATCTCCTGTTTATTGAGTCACAGGTTGCAAAAGTCACAAGTCAGCTTCAAAGATCTGAAAATTTTCATAAAGTATCTGTTAAGGCAAGAGTTGTGCTATGTTCTTCTTAGCTTTTTTTTTTTTAAGTTACTTTTTTAAAATTTTGTTTTATTTTTAGCTTTAGCTTTTTTTGGCATCCTCCCACTCCTCACTACCATATCCTAGAGCTCACACCTGTTTCCATGTAATACCCCCAGCTCCATCCACGGACGTCAAAGAAACCACAGACACTTTGCTTCAGATCATTTTGTTGTTGTTTTTGTTCTTATTTCAGATGTCATCCCCTTCATCTACAGCAAGCCACAAGCAAAAAATCTTGCCAGGTAAGAGGCTCTTCATCTAAAAATCAGATTTTGTGTGATTGTTTCTCTGCTACCTGTAGCCATCAGGTACTTTGGTTGGATTAGGAGTCCTGTGTGTAAGAACATTGGTCTTGGGCCTCAGCTGAGGTCAAGCACGAGGAAAGTCCACCAGTTAAACTCAAGGCTGGAGTTGCTGAGCCCCTGGGAAGGACACAGCTCTGCAGAGGGTGGTCCAAGCCCTGTAGCTCAGCCCAAACTCCCGCTCTGTGCTGTGCTCTGCAGAACATGACCTTGGGATGGTCTTCAGGTGGTCTGTTTGCTCAGCTATCTCCGTTTGGAGCCATCACAATTCAGTTCTGCCTCTGGTCCACTTTGTGCTTTGATATTTCTTTGCCTGCGCAGCTGCAAATATAAATCTCTTCAAGACAGGCCAAGCAGAACCAAACAGAAAAACCCCAGCAGGCCAAAATGCTTTTACTTCCATGTGCTCAGAGGCTGATCCACCCCCAAGTTCGTTGATTTTCCCATTGCACCTGAAAAGTCCACTTTAAAAAGGCATCTAATATGTGTCTAATATCTAACTTTAGAAAGCATCTAATATCAGTGTGTTACGGATCTAAACATCCAGGCTGATGCACACTTTGGAATTTATAGTGGGTGCAATCACTTTTTTATTGGAGATTTTAATTGGATGGAAGCAGTGACCACATGGACACACTTCCAAAACCAACAGGAAGGTTGGGAAAGACAAACCCCCATTTGATAAATCTGGTAAAAGAAAACTCTTTTGGTAGGTGCTGTAGGACACCAGCTGGCATCATATGAACAATGAGTTCTCAGTAAGAGGGGGGAAGTGTTCTCTTCAATTTATTTCATTATCCAAGATTAATTGGAGAGTAAAGTGCTTGAGCTTTGCTTGAAATAACTGTGAGACTGGGTGGTTCTTTACAAATTTAAACTCTAAAGAAGATCCTGAATTAATTAATTAAAAAAAAAAGTGTTTATTGTAAATAGCTTCCTGTCACTGAACTGAATCCAAAAGTTGCTCAAAGTGGTTATCTCAGTCATGGACAAGTGGGAAAGCTCTTGAAGAGATTTCCAAGCCTTCCTGCTCTAAGAAGGAAACTGAGTCTCACCCTGGAAACCTGTAGTTTGAGGAGCACAGACTACTGAGGTCGCTTGCTCAGCTCAGCTCTGCTGGGGAACTCTAGGGGTGCGGTGATGGCACGTAACCAAGGGACAGTGGTGGCTCAGTCCTGGCCCAGGGGGTACATCCAAAGGAGTTTTTTCACAGAAACAGTGATTAGACATTGGAAGGGGCTGCCCAGGGACATGGTGGAGTCCCCATCCCCGGAGGTGTCCAAGGAAGGGCTGGACGTGGCACTCAGTGCTCTGGGCTGGGGGACAAGGTGGGCATCGGGCACAGGGTGGGTTTGATGGTCTTGGAGGGCTTTTCCAGCCCAACTGATTCTGTGATTCTGTCACTGGTCAGTTCCTTCACTCCTTATTTATCCTTATGCTGGGTCCTATTGAGACACGTATTTTGAGAACTTCACACTTTAAATTCCCTGCCTGTGGAGCTCAAAACTCGGTCTCTGTAGCCATGTGAAGGCAGGAGGAGCTCTTGGCACGTCTGTGCTCACCAGCCAGGGCCAGAGAAGCGAAGCCCTGGCCATTCCCACATGGATTCCTGCCAGCCAGGAGCACATGCTCACCCCACAACCTGGCCCTCATGCTCAGATATTGATTAGCAAAACAAACTCATTACAAAACTGAAGAATTTAATTTTGATCAGTTTTGTCCTCCCCTAAGGAAAATTCACAGTTTTGTTTCTGTTTGGTTTTTTTTTTTTTTTTCCTGATAGACAATATTTTAGTTCTCACATTTATCTTACTAGGGACCATCTGGTATTTTTTAGCACCTTTCCTGGTGCTGGAGATTGATTTCTGTCATGATTCCTGTGCAAACTGGCCCTAATTATTTGGAGATTTTTTTTGGAGATTTTCTATTTTTACAGTAGATTAGATGCTGTTTTTTGATGTTGGCTCTGGGTGTTTGCTTTTTCCTCCACAACAAAAAAAAGAACATCCCTAAATGTAAATAACTGGGATCTTTAGTTGGATTTTTTCCGAGAAACTTTGCAAAGCATGTCATGCCATGGATACTGTGGTTTTACTTGTGGTGCTAAGAAGGCAGAAAAAGTGTTTTAGGAAGAATTGTGGCTTTCTGTGGATTCCCCAGCTCAGCTGATGAGTAAGGACAGGGCAGTAAGGCTGTGTGGGACCAGATCCCACCAGATCCCTGCAGTGATATTGTGCCTGTGCTCCCAGGCCCTGCTGTGAGTGCTGACATCGAGGAGAAGGTGCAGCTTCTCCAGGGACCCCTTGGAGCAACTCTCCAGACTCTCCTCGAGCTGGAAAGGGCAGAGCAGCACAAAGACGGTGCAAGGCAGAGTCACCTCATTTCTTGGTGGCTTTTGCAAACAGTGCAAACCCTGAAGTTGGTCCCCAGATGTGGCTCTTGTTGCTTTGGGCTTATCTGTGCTTGTGCCAGGCTGTTCTTTGCTGGACAGATCATGAAGATGCTCAGAGGGACGGGCTGAGACACAGGCCCCTGACACAGGAAGGACGTGGAGCTGCTGGAGCAGATCCAGAGGAGGCCACGGAGATGCTCCGAGGGCTGGAGCCCCTCTGCTCTGGAGCCAGGCTGGGAGAGTTGGGAATGTTCACCTGGAGAAGAGAAGGCTCCAGGGAGACCTGAGAGCCCCTTCCAGGGCCTAAAGAGGCTCCAAGAGAGCTGGAGAGGGACTGGGGACAAGGGATGGAGGGACAGGACAAGGGGCAATGGCTTCCCAGTGCCAGAAGGGGCAGGGTGAGATGGGGTAGTGGGAAGGAATTGTTGGCTGGGAGGGTGGGGAGGCCCTGGCACAGGTTGCCCACAGAAGCTGTGGCTGCCCCTGGATCCCTGGAAGTGTCCAAGGCCAGGCTGGACGGGGCTTGGAGCAACCTGGGCTAGTGGAAGGTGTCCCTGCCCATGGAATGAGATGATCCCTAATGTCCTGTCCAACCCAAACCATTCCATGATTCCAGGAAGCCCAGCTGGCTCTTGTAACTTCTCAGGGCTGCAGTCACCTCCTCAGCTGTGGAATAACCTCCCGTGCACTTGTGCATTGCACTAGTGGAGAAGATCCCAAGAACCTCTTGGGACCTTATTTTTGTGGAAACTTCCTCCTGCATCCTGCTAAATATTTCTAGTCTGCAGTTCTGTTTTATCGTTCCTACATCAATATTGAAGTTTAATGTCAATATTAGTGTGAAGTGCCTGTAAAGGTTTGGAAAATAAGAATCAAAAAGATCAAATATTTTATTTATGCACAGTAAATTTTTAAAGTCTCCCTTGTGTTTTGATCCAAAATGCATATTATTGAACAATTTAGTTTCCAAAGTCTTTCTGTGATGTAAGATTTATCAGGTGTCTGCCATGGGCTGATTGAAATACGGGAAAAGTCAATGTTGCCTTCACCTGCACCCCGGGCAGTGCTGTTTAAAGGTCTCCGCTGTTCTGGGGTTCCTCTGGTAGAAGAAACAATAATTACAAATTCTGCAGTGAGTGAGGAGCAATGAATAGTGTATAAATGGGATCTGTATTCCCTGATCTTCTAAAACTCCCCCCCGGCATGACCTCGGGGCTCCTTCCTGCTGCTGCTGCCCCAGGAGCTGCTCTCCGTGCTCCAGGGGTTCAGGTTTTTCAGGGAAATTCACTGGTTTCTTCTCTTAGGAATAGGGAAAAAAACCCTGTAAAAATTAATTTATTTATTAATAATATAATAATCACAATAATAATAATACAATAATAACAACACAATCATAATAATATAAAAACAACTAGAACAACTACCACCACCACCACAATAATAATATAACAACAACCACCACCACAATTATGATGATGATAATAAAAATAATAATAGCAATGACAATATCAGATAGACAAAAAAATAATGGTTCCTAATTGTTTATTTCAAAGGCAACATTTTCCGTCCTATACCTTTGAAATACAATGTTCTAGGTAAGAATAATAATGTAAATATGAAAAGCACCCACTGCCCTTTAGAGAAAAATATATTCATCTTTAGTGATCTTTTGCAACTTAATGGCAGATAAACATGTGTGCCCTTAATTACTAATTAGTGTCAAATATCACTCTCTTCACCTCCAGGTGAAGGCTGGAGGAGGTTTGGATTCTTTGGTCGTCATCTTTTACATAAATAATCCCCGTAAAATATCATAATAGTTACTGTTAAATCCTGGGAAGTGGCAGATTATGACCATTTTATAAATTTCTGGGTACTTAGAGGTGTTTTGTATCCGTTTCTTCTCGAAACTGTACTTTATGACAGCACTCTGTTACGAGGGGAGCATGACAGAGACTTGCAGCAGGTCTCTGTTTCCATCCCTTCTCCCACGTTTCATTTCATACATTTAGAAACTGAGCCAAATTCCAGTCCAACTTCAGCCTGCTCTGGCAACACCTCCATCGTGTGTCTGGCACTGACCAATTCCACGAGAGTGCTGATTCTCCCAGAAAATTTGCTTTGTGGAGAGCAGCTTAAATTATTATTATGGTTTAGTATGCACACATGTATCAACATGGAATCCTAGAGTCACGGAATGGTTTGGCCTGGAATGCATCTTAAAGGTCCTTGTGTTACAGCCTCTGCCATGGGCAGGGACACCTTCCACTAGCCCAGGTTGCTCCAAGCCCCCTCCAACCTGGCCTTGGACACGTCCAGGGATCCAGGGGCAGCCACAGCTTCTGTGGGCAACCTGGGCCAGGGCCTCCCCACCCTCCCAGCCAACAATTCCTTCCCAATATCCCACCTAACCCTGCTCTCTGGCAGTGGGAAGCCATTCCCCCTTGTCCTGTCCCTCCAGGCCCTTGTCCCCAGTCCCTTTCCAGCTCTCCTGGAACCCCTTTAGGCCCTGGAAGGGGCTCTCAGGTCTCCCTGGAGCCTTCTCTTCTCCAGGTGAACACCCCCAGCTCTCCCAGCCTGGCTCCAGAGCAGAGGGACTCCAGCCCTTGGAGCATCTCCGTGGCTCCTCTGGACTCGCTCCAGCAGCTCCACGTCCTTGTGCTGGGGACTCCAGAGCTGGACACAGCACTGCAGGAGGGGTCTCACCAGAGTGGCGTAGAGGGGGGAGAATCACCTCCCCCAGAATACACAGACATATGCATATACATGGATAGATGAGTACCTATTTATATTTGTGTGCCTGTGTGTATATAAATATGACTCTCCAAATATCTTCCTCTTTTCCTCTTCTAGGATGCTGCTCAGTCTGCCTGAGTGTGGCCCAGCAGTCAAGTTTTTCTTAAATCACCCACATCTGGCTGAGGATCCTGTTCTTAATTTAAAGTCAATGGCCAAACCTCCTCGTGGCAGAAAATATCATGACTCAGATTCCCTGGGGTGAAAAACGAGAAGGTGAGTACCAAGCACCCATGTCCCAGGATGGAGCTCAGGTCTTGCTCCCAGGATTTGGGGTTTTTTGTTTATACAGGACCAAGCACACCATCATGAGTAAATAAATAAGATGATAATAGATTTATTCTGGGCAGACAGACAGGGATTTCTGCTGCTATATCCCACATGACAGCAGAGAGCTCTGCAGTCACATACGACCTTCCACTAACTGTGTTCATGTCACTTCTACTTTTCATCATAAGTAGCTACAACTCGGAAAAACATCTCCGACAGTACAATTGTCACCATTTCTATCTAAAAAGGCTTTAAAGGTTGATTTGAACAGCACCTCTTTGCTATCTCTGGGGTGTCCAGTTCTGAGGGAGATGCTGCTCACAGCTCACTGCAGTCCAGGAGACCACCAAGGGTCTCACTTAGGACGCCTTGAGTTGCAAGAGAGTTGGCTTTAGTCAGTCCTAACGATTTTACATCCTGTCCAAAATGTGGGTCATTAAGTATACAAAAATATTATTCCGCTTAGGTTTTATTGAGGCAAGAAGAATCCGTTTCCCAGGCTGTTGTTTAAAAACCAGGTGCTCATTTTCCAGCCTGAGTTCCTGGGGCGAAACAGTGCTTCTGATAAGCTTCAGTGGAGCAACATCTCTTTATTGATTTTTTTTTTTTTTTTTTAACTGAACAATGGCTGTTTTGGCATGGAAGGCACCAGTAGGAGTTTATTTCTTCTCCCAGATAACTCCAAAGCACATGTAGAAGCTTTAAACTTACCCCTCGTGCCCTTTTCTGCCAAGGATTTTTATTGGCATGTAGAGAAACAGTTTGCAATTAATCAAAGTGTTCATTAGAGCTGTTTATTTTACATGGGAGCAGCACTTAGGCGGTTTTTTGGAGGTGGTGGCAGTGACTTTGCCTGATCAGTGTCCCTGTCCAAGGGCTGCAGGACAATTATAGGACTGCCATCATTTGCATATTGCCAGGATGCTGCCAGTAAATATTAATGGCTTACTTTTTATTCATTTAGCCTGTGTTTTTGAAAGATGCCTAAAAACAAAAAGATCATATCTGTATGTTGTTTTTTAATTTATTTTCACCTTTTTGTCTCCTTTGGAGACCCCTGGTGTATCAGCACTTTGTTTACCACAAATTAAACCTTAGCTGATTGTTTACCAGGCTGAAGACCCTTGTGCATTACTCCAGCACTTTCCCTTTTTTTAATAATCACAACCTGGGATTCATTTGCAAGAGGCCCTAATCTGCATGAGAATTATACAATTAACTTTTGATTAACCACCTAGTTCTTCTGGAAGCCACAGTGTATAGGACACTCTGCATTTAAATAATTTGCCTTAAATTGGGAGCAGGCCTTTCATTAAACCGGTGAGTTTGACTAAACAACAACATTTGGAGATAATCAGGGTCAAGACAATAGGCGAGGCTGCAAGGCTAGAATGTCATCTTTAAATATAACAGCTGAGATAAAGGCACCCAGATTGTGCCTTATCAAAACACAAAAAATCAAAGCTCTCTCTTGTCTGTGGCAAAATACCAGGCCCTGGTGTTTAGGGCGACCATTGTTTGGGCCTATAAGTGTTGCAGGATTTGCATTCAGAGAGCCGGGGCTGACACACATTACATCACGTAGGGTACTTATCTCGGAGTCTGACAATAATTATCAGGAAGAATGTACTCAGAATGACTTTTTTGTGATTTTTATGCATCCCCAACACAAGGAAAGGGAGATAACAGCATTATGAAAAAGGGGAGAGTCTCCAAAGGCTCTCCCTGGAGCTGCGTTCTTCGATTAAATTTGCTGTGCCACTCTGGTGTGCTGAACAAGTGGAAAGAAAGACTATGAGGCTTTTATAGAGGGTAATAATAGTCCTGAACACAGCCCTTACCAAAAGATAAGATCCATTGTCAAAACAAACAAAAGGAGCAGTATTAAACACCACTTGAAGAATATATATGAGCAAAGTTTTAAATCCTTGCCTTTTTTTCATACCTTGAACCTGGCTCTGTGGTGTGGCCATCTTCTAACCAGGCACCTCGGCCAGTGTGGAGGCTTTTAATGTGTCTTTTCCCTCTGTCCTGTACTGGGAGTGGGTTGTGATGAGGTCTGTCCATGGATCCAGGGAAGAGACTTAAACCATCAGAGCCCAAGTTTGGTGTCTGCTCTGTGGTGGGTTTTTTTACATATTTGTTGCCAACACAGTATTTTGTTCCTACAATGCCTTTGCTGTAATAGTTTATGGCTCAGTTTTCACAGGGTGACTGTGGTCTTCCAGCAGAGCTCATCTCCAGCTCAGCACAGGACAGTTGAGGCTGATGGACACCTCGATCGACCTCAATTGATTTGCAAGAACATACAGGGACAGGGCAAGGGGGAATGGCTTCCCACTGCCAGAGGGCAGGGATAGATGGGATATTGGGAAGAAATTCTTCCCTGTGAGGGTGGTGAGGCCCTGGCACAGGTTGCCCAGAGAAGCTGTGGCTGCCCCATCCCTGGAAGTGTCTAAGATCAGGATCGATGGGGCTTGGAGCAACTTGGGCTAGTGGAAGGTGTCCCTGCCCATGGCAGGGGGGGGGACTGGATGGGCTTTAAGGTCCCTTCCAATCCAAACCATTCTAGGATTCTATGATTCTTCATTAGAAAATAGTTTAGTGCATTTCTCAGCATCCTTCTTCAGTGTCAGCAGTAAAAGTACATGAGAGCTTTTCCTGATCTGTGTCTTTTGCATCCATTATCCCCCGGCTTTTACAGTATGTGTGTGTATATACATACATACATACATACATATATATATATATATGCAGTATGTTTTCAGGACAAACAGCTCAGTCAGAGCAGTCCCTGCACCTGCTGAAGCAGTGAGGGCTCAACAGATTTTCACTCAGCTGCTGCACCTGCTTTTCCTTCTGCTGCCACCCACGCGCTCCAGGGTCTTTCCAAGCTGACTCCTGGAGAACCTGCTGGCAGGAGAGGGACTGAATCATGCCTCCCTTATCTGGGGACTGATAAACTTGTTTTGGGAAGCAATCAGTGAGGCAGGACTATAAAGGAGGATGGAGGGGGGAATGTGGGAACGTGGTTGGAGTCCAGGGAAGTGAATGATTCATTTGGTACATCTGAAAGTTCAGAAGTTCAATCCTGACAAAGCTTTGGTGCTTCAGATCAGTATCTTTATAAAGCTGTGACCCTTTCAGGTCTTTGTTTCAACCTTCTCCTCTTTCCCCCCTTTTTCCCTTTACTCCTTTTCCTAAGCTTTTATTGCTTTCAGGGGAACCCATTCTTCTCCTAAATTGGATCCAGGGCCTTGCTTCTGTTCCCTTCCTGCTTGTTTTACCCATTTTTCCCCCCAGCAGACACTGTACCTTTTTGTTACCACATTGTTGAGTCACTTGTGGTATTCAATCCTTTATAAGAATGTTCTATATGCCAGTGATGGAACGTGTCTCATAAATGCACAAGCAGTCCCAAGCACTCAGGAATTGAGGTGAGTTCCCCATTTGGCTTAAAAATAAGATTGTCATTTGGCTTAAAAAAAAAGATTGTGGAAAGAAAAATGTCATTTGTGTTCCTGTATTTGGCTTTCCTTTTTTATTTTTTATTTTAGCCTTATGGGTACTTAAAGAAAAAAAAAAAGGCAAAGGAAAGGAATGTGAGAAGTACAAAAGCACAGCTTTGTGAGTAGAGCAAAGTATCAGGGGACTTATGATTAAATCTGTATATAACATTTGAATGGAGCACCAGAAGATACTTTATTTCCTGAGTAAATCAAAGTGTTTCAATATGGAATAAACTGCAAGTGAGTATTTATAGGCTGCTCTCAGCTGCTTCTGTTGAGCATCACCCTCACTACAGGGCACACCAGCAACCAGGAACAGCCCTGAAGTTTAAGAGTTTCTTTGATTTTGGGTTTTTGGGGTGGTTGTTTGATGAATGACCTGACAGTGGTTCTGAAGCTGTTTCTGTAGCTGCTTCTTACAAGATTTATGAGTGATGACACAGCTCTTCTGTGCATGTTTTTGGGTTTATGGAAGAATGATAACAGGCTTTCTGCTGATAGAAACTGGCTAAAAGAGGCATTCCACACCATAGAACACCATGCCCAGTACGGAAATTGTGTTGGGCATCACTTGTTTCTCTTGGGTTTTGTTACTCTCCCTTCCTCTCCTTATCATCATCATTATTATTATTGTTGTTGTTGTTGCTAAAGGGGAAGCCATTGCCTGAGCTTTCTCACACCATTCAAGGAATCACCACCTCTGGAGATGTTCAAAAAACATGTGGATGTGGCACTGAGGGACATGGTTTAACAGTGAACACCTGCAACTCTGCTATGGGAAACCTAACAGGGCTTCTAATCCTAATGTGAACCCAGCAGATCACGGGGAGAGACTCAAGTCCCTGCCAGCAAACAAAAGTCCTGATCATCCAGTGATAGACAATGTAAAGAATATGACAAACCTTGTTTTCACTTGTGCTGCCAACATGGCTGGAATCCCAGCTGAGTCTGGTTGGAAAAGGTTTCTCAGCTCCACTGCCAATTTTTATTTGGCTTACCCAAGAAGACCTACTTTCTTTTCCTACAAACATCCAAGATCATCCAGACTTTCAAAATGCATTTGAATTCAATTAAATGAGCCAGCTCAGGTTGTATGAGACTTTTATTTGTCTGGGCTATGTTAAGTATCTTTGCAGGACTGAAACGATCTCTGCAAAGCTGCCATTAGTGATTTCACACTTATAGTGAACTATAAAAACTCTTCCTTAAACCAAAGTACAGCTCAGCCAGGACAACTTCACTTGACTTTCCTCAAACAGCAGCAAGACCTGGCACTCACCAGTGGATGCTTTTCCCACTTCAAGACAACGCCTTCATTTGTCCCAGAACTTAAATTTAAAAAAAGATTAGTTAGAAACCAACATCTTATACAGAAAAAAAGATGCTCCCTTATTTTCTGACAGAGTGGAGAGGCCTTTGGGGAACTTCATCTACAGCCAGAAGGAATGTGAGAGGTGCAGCAGGAGGACAGTCTTGCAGCAGGAGCAGAGCCTGGTGACTCCTCCAGATGACAGAGTCTGGCAGAGTCAGGAATTATTGTGTTTAAAAAACTGTTGTAGCAAGTACGAGGGGAAGCAGGAAACCTTGGAGATATTAGAGTGTGATTTACAAACAAATCCATTTAAATGGGAGTTTTCACAAGAATTTCTGCCCTTTGCCCTGCACTAATCCCAGGAACATGGTGGTTGTGTATGGGAGGAAGAGTTGTTCTCTTCCTGTGAGTCCTTCCATTGGGGCAGAGCTACATTTTGGTCTCATATTACCTGATATTCCTTCTCCTGCACTTGCCTGATTTATTACCTCTTCTTTTCCCTCTCTCTGCCTGACAACACCACATGTGCAGGGATCAGGGAAGAACATGCCAAGTGCTGAGCTCCTGCTGTGCATGAGCAGCTGCTCTGTGGATCAGGGGGTGCTGGGCTGTCCAGCAAGGTCTGGACCTGAGCTGTTCCCAAAAAAACCAGCACAGTCAGGCAGGTCATGGTTAACAGTATTCCCATGAATTTGTTACAGTGGAAGCACTTATGTGACCTTGATCAGCTCAGAGAATCACAGAATGTGCTGAGTTGGAAGGGACGCACAAGGATCATCGAGTCCAACCCTCAGCCCTGCACAGGACCATCCCCAGGAGTCACATCCTGTGCCCCAGAGGATCATCCAAACACCCCCTGAGCTCTGGCAGCCCTGGTGCTGTGCCCACTGCCCTGGAGAGCCTGTTCTGTGCCCAAACACCCTCTGGGGGAAGAACCTTTTTCTAACATCCAACCTAAACCTGCCCTGACACAACTCCAGACCATTCCCTGGGGTCCTGTCCCTGGTCCCCACAGAGCAGAGCTCAGTCCCTGCCCCTCCTCTGCCCCCTCCAGAAAGCTGTAACTGCAGTGAGGTCTCCCCTCAGTCTCCTCTTCTCCAGCTGAACACACCAAGTGCCCTCAGTGTCCTCACATGGCTTCAAATCAAGGCCCTTCCCCATCCTCGTTGCCCTCCTTTGGACACTCTCTAATGGCTTCATATCTTCCTTACATAAACAGGTTTGTAAATTTACAGGATTTTCATTCTCACCCATAATACAACATAGAATGTTTTTCCTCCGTAACACTTTTCTGGGGCTGGGAAAGCATTGGGGATACACCTGGGAATTGTGAATCCATTGCCTCCCTAAAAGTCCAAACCTAACACATAAACTTCCATATTTTCTCTTGTAAACCATCCATTAACATTCGCTCCTGATCAGGGATTTTCTAAAGGCCTTTCCCACTAATACTTGTCATTTTCCCCCAATATTGTCTTTTTTTTTTCCCCCCTGGAAAATTTACAGAAAATCATGAAAATATTAGAGTATCTACGATTTAAACCCACATATACTTAAATTAGATTTTTCACAATAATTTCTGCTCTTTACCCTTCATTAATGACCAGGAACATGTCTGTTGTTGTGTAAGGGAGGAGGGTGGCGGGACTTAATTCCACATATTAGAATCCAGGTTGTATAGAACAGGGCTGTGTTAAAATAACACTTTTTACTGATGAAAATCAAAGTTCATGGATACATTTACAAATAACAGCACAGATACTCGTTATCTTCATATCTCTGTCATCCAAGTCACCATTAATTGGCTAAAACATCGAAGTCATCACTTATGACCACTTCATTTATAGTTCTGAATGACAGGAAAGAGGAGAGAGTATTGACAGGGCTGACAGTGAGTTTGGGAAGGGGGGTTTCTTGAGAGGAAAGATCAGGAGTCCAATTTTGGTCTCTTTAAATTAGGATTTGCATGAAGACATTCAGGCACAGGTGTCACAGAGAGAGTGGAAGGCAAGGCTGAATGAAAGGAGACAAATTGTGGCCGGGGAGGTGGACCTGAGAGTCATTTGTATAAAAATAGACATCAAACTGTCTACAAGGATAAGCTGCTCAGATATTGACCTCATTGTCAGGAGAAGCAGGAGGTGTGTTGTGGGATGTTCTGCAGGAGAAGGTGAAGAGAGCAAAAGAGGAAAATGAAAACTGAAGGGCAAGAGGAAGAGAAGCAGAAATTTCCAGAGCAGCTCATGAATCCTGTGGTTTAGTCAAAGAATGTGTAAAGGCTGCTGAAATAGAGTTGAAACATTATTTGGATTGAATTGAAAGGCTGTTGACAGAACTACAAAACTGGCCTTCATTTCCCTGAGAAAGGAAGTTTTCTCACTGCTCTGTTTCAGGATTGTTCTGTCTTGAGCCACTCTGGACCCTATTTCAGATTAACGAATAGGTGAATGTATGGTGCAGTTTTATAATGTGGGAATAAAAGCTTCAAAGCTTCTGTTGTTCTGGGTGGATTAGACAACTCAGAGATCCCTTCCAGCCTCAGTTATTGCATCACAGATATCAATATTACAAATACACAATAAGGCTATTGGAAATGTTCAGCAGCGTCTGAGCCGTACTCAGAGAGATTTTTGTTGGTTTCTTTGCTTGCTTGTTTGTTTTTGTAAGGAAAACTGTCTTTCAGTGCAGGAAAAGGTGATATCTGTGTTATATCATACCAAGGTGGGTTTAGGAAAAGAGCTTTAATGTACTATCAAAAGATAATCTTTGTTTCCCACTGCATCAAAAAGGTGAGGGATGAAGAATCATTCCTGTAATTGTACAGGTAGGGAAATGGGATGAAGAAAGTGAGAAGCTCAAGGTCACAGCCAGAGTCTGTGGCAGAGCTGGAAACAGAATCCAGGCTCTTTGCTCCGATCAATACATTAATAATGTCAATGACCATCTCACCTCCCTTGCACATTCCCTCAGTGAGGATCTCACTACCTTGTTAAAGAGCTTGTGTGATTAATCAGTGCTGCTGGAAACACCACAGCAGGTGCAATGGTACCATTTTTGCAATTATAGCTCGATTCTCTCTCAAATTAAGGAGGATGAGTGGTGCTGATGGCATTGGGAAGGTGCTCCTTAGGAAGAGCTAAGGTGGGGTTGAGTCGTATTTCATGCTCTCTCACCTTTAAACTGTCTTGCCCAGGCCTAGGAAAGTCAGGGAGCAGGTGATGTATTTCTGATTGCTGCCTTTTAGCTTTGCAAAATAACTCCTAAAGCCAGTTTAGAATTGTTACAGGAGCATCACTTACAGTGGAGGTGCTGCCAGCACGACCAAACGAGAGCAGATATGATAATAAATGATTCCACAGCATTGTTTTGCACTGCTTCCAGTCTAACAGGAGAGAAAAACTAATGAGTTTACAGACTTGCTGCTGAGCAGAAGTTATTGGTAAGTTTGAATTCACGGTGCTCATTTCTTTGTGCAGTTGTTTTACATCAAGTCTCGCTTTTGACTTTGTGAGTCAGAAAAGCCTCACTCCCTGTCTGGCACTGAGAGAGAACTGCACAGTTACACCCCAGCAATGTCAGAGCAGGGGTGCATAATTCTCATGCATTATCACATTATTTTTTGCTATCAGTTCAAGGAAATGGACACTTGATTCATCTTCTCCCATATATTGATTCCATCCTCCTTTTAATTTAGCACTGCAGCAGGCTATTAGCCTCCATTCACATTTACAATAAGATAATAGAACCTGATAGCTGTTCTCCCAATCCATTATGGGTGGGGGATAAAACAGTTTTGTTTCTGTGTGTAGGGATCTATTGACTCACTCTCCTGTGCTGTGTTTATAGCAGTTGCTCTCTCCAGTACTGTATGTCTTAATAGGTGGGGTATTGATGAAAGCTCCCTCTGAAGAGCAGAGATAAAGGTTTTTTTGTCTGAAAAGGAGCCCAGCTCATTGCCTGGAACTTCTTTTGTCTGTATGAAGGTTCATGGAAAACCAACCCCACCTCTATCCTCATTAATCATTCTTTTACAGTTCTCAGGCTGCAAACCTGAGGAAGTTTTCTGCTGGCAGGATCCCTCAGTCCATCAGCATCCAGGGATCTTTCAGATGGGCCTTCAACCACATCACCCCCACTCCAGCTCCACCACAGCTCATTCTGAACAACGGATCCTTGATCAGACCATCCAGACCAACCTGTGGACATGAGAACTGCTCATTTATTTGGTTTCTGTGTCGGTGTCAGCCTGCCTTGCCTCACCCACCACACAACTGCTGCCTCAGGATTCTGTGAGTTCTCAAAATCATAGAATCCCAGAATGGTTTGCTTTGGAAGGGGCCTTAAGGTTCATCTTGTTCCAATCCCCCTGCCATGGGCAGGGACACCTTCCACTAGCCCAGGTTGCTCCAAGCCCCGTCCAGCCTGGCCTTGGACACTCCCAGGGATGGGGCAGCCACAGCTTCTCTGGGCAACATTTAAATTCCTGGGCAGATACTCAAGAACCCTTTTCTTTCATTCAGGAACCAGTGATGTTCTTTTAACTCTTACTTTGGGATGGTCTTTTGAAGAATCGGTGCTGTGCCTGCTGCTGCAACTGCAAGTCCTTGTGGGGTAGAGAGGTGGTTTCACTGCTATTTAAAAGCAGGAGGGTGGAAAAGAGAAGAAAATGTCAGAGATTTTGCTAAAAGAGTTTGAAACCAGATGTGTTTTGCTGTGGTACCTGCAGAATTGGTGGTTGCCCCTCCATCTCAGCCTGTGTGTGGGGAGCCCTGCTGAGGGGTCAGGAGTCAGGAGTGTTGCAAGAGAAAAGAGGGGTGGGTGCATTTCAATTCTGCAGCTTCACCCAGGCCTGCATCTGACGGGAGCCTGAATATGGTCCTGGGTCTGTGTTGGCCCTTTTGTGCTCAATCACCAAAAATATACAAAGCCAGGAACAAGCATTATATTCTATACCCTCCTATGCCTACCCATAAACCAATAGCTCATTTGCAAAGTGGAAAATGAGATCTACACAGTGGAAATCTTTAAAAAAAAAAACCTTGCCCCAGACCCGCCTTTAACCTGTAATAGAGTTTCACGGACCCATTTCCTATTTATTTCTCTTTATATTTCTTATACAGAGTGAAGTAAATCAAAGATTTATAATATTTTTTATGTAGCTAGAAAAACCAAAAAGTTTTGTTCTGTGCAAAAATACACTTTTTTTCTTTAAAAAAAATAATTTATATAATGTGTTCAAAAGTCCTGGTTCTAATTGTTCCTGCCACGGAAAAGGTACAGAATTAAATTAATACATAAGAGACTTGTTTCCTTCTGCAGTAACTACTCCTGTTCTTTGAAAGGCTGTCCTTTTTTTTTTTTTTTTCCGAGTTCCTTATCTGAAAAGGTTTCCCGTGTCTTCATGCAAGCAGTTGTCATGCTTTAGAAAAATCACAAGCAGCAAAAAGTCAGAATTGTCAGTTCAGAAGACACTGCTTTTTCCACTGGGTAAAACTGAGAAAGCAACGCTGGCAAACGATCTTTAGGAAAGGAAGAAAAAAAAAAAAAAACCCCGATGGAAACAGCAGTGGAATGAAGATAAAAAGGGTTGCAGGCTTTATTCTCGTTGAAGGTTGGCAACAGGAAAGCTGTTGGAGTAGAAGAAGAATATCTGATAGGTCATCTGTTGTGTAATGAAGAATAGAAGACAGGAGACAAGCTAGGAGAAGCAAGGTGATTCCAAACCTCAGAGGAATGGAAGATCTTATGAGAGAAACATGAAAGCAATACCTTTATAAACTGACCAAATTTAATTTACTATCAATGAGCCTTGTAAGACTGTGAGCTGACAAAACCCATTTGTAATGTTGTGGGTAAGGCTGAAGTCATACATTTTTCTCCCGTGGAATCATTTCATTACGTATTTCTTTCCTTTTTTTTTTTGTGCAGGTTTTCTGATTAAAAATTACTACTAAGATGTCAAATATTGCCTTGTCCTCTGATATCTGGGCTTAGTTACCCAATAGCTGATCTTGCCTCTCCATCTTCTTTAGTCACAATAAAACGTTTTTGAAGGGCCAACAAAGGCAGATAAATATGTTGCCATTTAATATGCACAATTTTCTGCAAAATGTCTGTTTTGTTCTGCTCTGGATGTTCCTGGAGAGACACTGGAGTTGTCAGGATGTTTTGTGGCAGTATTTTAACTGCTCAGCCTTGTGATCAATGAACATCACACCAAAGGCATTTGTGATTTCAGGGGGGAAGTCAGGGAATGCTCTGCACGAGGCTGTGGATGCTTTTCCTGTAATTTGTGACACACTGAGAGACGTGAAAACTGGATTCTTTATGCTGGGAAAACGTTAGGATGGGATGTGATAAGAGCAGATTGACATTGGATTATAAATGCTTTGGGTACCAACACCTGCAGGTCAGGCAGGGCCTTCCTTTGCTGTGTGGAGAAAGAGAAAATGGTTTCTAAATTGATTTTCAATCTCAGTGGTGGGCACTACGTGTCAGCGTGTTTCTGAGGTCATTTTTACAGGCCTGGCAGCAATGTGACAGGCTGAGAGAACTGGGGTGTTCAGGCTGGAGAAGAGAAGGCTCTGGGGAGACCTTAGAGCCCCTTCAAGTGCCTAAAGGGGCTCCAGGAGAGCTGGAGAGGGACTTTGGACAAGGACCTGGAGGGACAGGACAAGGGGGAATGGATTTAAGCTGGAAGAGTGTCAGTTTAGATTGGATATTGGGAAGGAATTCTTCCCTGTGAGGGTGGGGAGGCCCTGGCACAGGTTGCCCAGAGAAACTGTGGCTGCCCCATCCCTGGAAGTGTCCAAGGCCAGGTTGGACGGGGCTTGGAGCAACCTGGGATAGTGGAAGGTGTTTCTGCCCATGGCAGGGGGTGGAAGAGGTTAAGCTTTAAGGTCCCTTCCAAAGCAAGCCAGTCTGTGAGTCTGTGCAGCTTTGCTGGCTCTGAATGGAGCTGTTTGCAGTGGGAGAAGACCCAATGTTTTGTGATTATGAGATTTAGGTCAGGAGGGGGAAGAAATCACCAAGTCCCACCAGGGTCTGAGCTCTGTAGGCATGGGATTCATCAGCAGGACTTCTCTCCAGTCTTCCACACCATGCAAAGGAGTGGGGTTGCTTCATGCTTCCATGGATCTCAATATTTCTTCACAGGAAAAATGAGTGGAGAAAGTGGAAGAGAGAGGAAAGCTTCCTATTACAGACAACAACAGGCTTTGGAGAACTGTGGCTGGTTTTAACCCTGACTCAAAGGGTCAGGTCTGCTGTAGGAGAGACCCCTTCTCCTCAGCTGTGGAAAAAATGGCTGGAAAGTGTGGGATTAATTTTATGGAGCGGTTGAGCTGGAGGGTTAAGCACCTTTGGCACCACAGGTGAGCCCACAAAGATGCAACTTGGGAGACACCAGAGCAAAACACCAATCGACTTCTACATCCTGTAATATGAAAAAATGTCCATTTTGGGATGTCATAGTGGCTTAGTAAACCAAAAAGTAAGAATGAGTCAAAATGAGCATTGTAACCCTGTTTTACAATTGGAATTCATTGCCAGAATAGTTTCTCAATGCATTGTAAGAAGCTCTGTGCATGAACACTAATTTTATTTCATCTTGTTTTACAAATCTAATAGAAAAAAAAAATCAACTAAATTAGGCTAAACCACTTGATTCTGCTACACGCTTTTAAATACTGTAAAGTAAGAAGATTATGTTACCCCCTTCCCCATAAATCAGGATTAAACTTGCATTTTCAGGCTTTTGTGCCAACAAAATCCCCAATTTGCTGAGCGCAAACTCTCTAATCTGGAGCCAGAGGCCAGAAGAGGAGACACACTGTGGAAGTGGCAAGGACTGCGGGATGTTTTTGGGAGAATTAGGACATTTTTCCTAAACTATCAGTGCACTTTTCCTCCTGCCTTGGGAAGAGTAAGTTTCTTATCTCTGTAACCACTTTGTTTCCTCAGTGTGGTCCTTGTTTCTCACACACTTGTATTAGAATTGGAAAATTTCACCTGCAGCACATTGTGCATCTATTAAAATCTGTGCCAACCTCCTCATATTATTTTTAAGAGAATGTGAGTTTTCCTTCGTCAAATTCCGATGGGCAATGAATTAAAAATGACAACTCTATATACGGCGAAAACAAGAAAATAAAATATACAAAACATTGCTAATGATGAGTTCTTGAAAAATTTACCAGACACATGGTACCCAGGGAGCTAAACTCATTAGCAGAAAGTGATAGGAGAGCTGAGATACTCCACGATGAGGCTCAGGCACAACATATTCAAATGAAATCTCTTTAGTAAAATAGTTTTGTTTCTTTCCCTGAAATGTTTGGCGAGAGCTTGTCTTCCTTTAAAAAAACCACAGGTATCTGGGAGGTTACAGACTCTCGTTAATCAGCTGTCCCGATGTTTACGTGCTCAGGAGCTCTTCCCTCCCTTGGGAAGGAGAAGAAGTTCCTAATGATGGGCTGGAGACTTTCCCAGTGATGGGCCAGAGATTTTCCTTGTTTTATCAGGTAGGGCCTGGTGTCCTGCTCGGCCACAGCTCATCCTTAGCCCCTGGATGATCCTTCACGTCCCACTCTCACCCCACGGAGCCAAAGGTGAGTTACGGACCTGGCTGTGCCACAAAGTGACACAAGCTATCTGTAAAGTGCCAAGCCCAGCATCGGCACTAATAAATTGTAATAATTAATGACATAATAAATAATAATCTGGGTGACCTCACTCCTGACATTGGGTGTGTTGGATGACAGAATACCCCGAGCCATTAACTCCGTGTGGCACTTGAATGCTGACACCTTCTAGAAACAGGCAATTGTTTCACACCTCATTTGCAAGCTAAAGGAGATATGGAATGAATTAAACTTCCTGCAAACACTCAGGAGGTTTACAAAGAGTCCTATCTCTAAGTCTACTGTACTATTTGCATAAAAGAATTCAGTATCAATGTAATTATTAATGATAATTCTAAAGTAGTTGTGCTGCTTCAGGATTTTTCAGATTAAGAATGTAATGAATTAGTAATAAAATCCTAACACAAATTTATTCCTAAATACAATTTCCTTTCTGGCTGTGAATCTCCTTGTATTTATTATAAAAGATGCACTTGTTGGAACAGCTTTTCTCTGTTGGCGTGGTTTAAAGATGCATGTCTTCCACAAAGTCAAATTTCTACTAGCAGCCACTTTGGAAGCAGCCTGGCTCTTCTTTGGGCAGCAGGAGGATGTGACTGATGTGTCCTTCCATGCCTTAATGACAAATGTCTTGGAGGCATCCACCTCATCCTACGTGTGACGCCGGAGGCACGGAGGAGGGCAAAGACTTGGAGAACTTGAAGAAGGCCAAGGGCATCCTGGCCTCGATCAGGAACAGCGTGGCCAGCAGGACCAGGGAAGTGGTTCTACCCATGTTCTCAGCACTGGTGAGGCCACACCTCAAGTGCTCTATCCAGTTCTGGGCCCCTCAGTTCAGGAAGGATATTTAGGTGCTGGAGAGTGTCCAAAGAATGGCAACGAGGTTGGTGAAGGGACTGGAACACAAGACCTGTGAGGAGAGGCTGAGGGAGCTGGGGTTGTTTAGCCTGGAGAAGAGGAGGCTCTTATCACTCTCTACAACTCCCTGAGAGGAGGTTGTAGCCAGGTGGGAGTTGGTCTCTTCTCCCAGGCAACCAGCAGCAGGACAAGAGGGCTCTGCCAGGGGAGGTTTAGGAAGCAGTTCTTTACAGGGAGAGTTACTGGGCATTGGAATGGGCTGCCCAGGGAGGCTGTGGAGTCACTGTCCCTGGAAGTGTTTAAGAAGAGAGTGGCTGTAGCACTCAGTGCCATGGTCTGGTTGACAAGGTGGTGTTGGGTCAAAGGTTGGACTCGATGGTCTCAGAAGTCTTTTCCAACCTTGTTGATTCTGTGCTTCTGTAACTTGAGCTGCTGCTCTCCCCAGTGAACCCCATGAGCCCGCAGCAAGACCCAGCCAAAAAACCATGCCTAAGTGAGAAAGTCAGGCCTGTCTGCTCTGGATTCTGTGCAGGCTGCCTCCATGCTCCTGATGTAAATCCTCCACCTTCTGAACCGCCTGTGATCACCCCCCTAATCGTTAACACGCGCCTTCGATTTGCTCCCTTTTTGTGCCATTAACTCTGTGTGGTGCTGCACATCTGCAGACCAGGGAGTCATTAGGAGAGATAAGATGAGTCCCAGATGTTGAAGAGACATGGTAGCATTTTGTGGATTACAACTGGGACAAATAAACCCCAAAGTTTTAGTGTTTATTTGGCAGTGAGTTCATTCCTTTACTTGGAGGCGGCGACAGATTTTAACTTAATTTGTTTTTTTCAAAGTCCATCTCTTGAAATTGTTTTCTCTTGGAATAATCTTGAAATAATTTTCATCTGGGGAAGGTTGAAGTCTAGCTGCAAAGTAAGAAACCCTTTCATTTTCTCCTCTCATCTTTTCTCCTGTCTGTCCTCAAATCATCCCCTGTGCCTGGGATGCTGCTACAAATGTTGGTACAAATTTAGCACTTTTTGAGTTGTCAGCTACGGTGAAAGTTGTGTTTTTCCTGGAACTTAGAGCTTTGTCATCAGCTCTAGAGCAGGCTACAATTTGCTGTTGATAATTTTGATGATTTTTTGTCTGGTTTGATGTTCTGTAAGATTAGAAATAGCACAATTTGCTGAGTCGTGAAGTGCGGGAATATCTGGGTGTTGTTTTTATTCAGAACAGAGTTCTGCTTCCCTATTTAATACCCAGATATGAACACACCTTCCTGGTTTGATGATGAGATCTGGCTCCAAGCCCTGGTTTCCCACCTTTCCAGTGGATGTGATCACTTCATACCCACTAGTCCTCAGCAGGAACCAACCACTAAGCCCAATCCTTCCAGGGAAGTTGATGGAGCTGAAATTTTCCATAATCTAAAGAAAAATCCATGTTTATTATCTCTCCACATTTGGCACCCTACCCTTGCTAATTGCTGGTGCCAAAGGAAAAGCTCAACCCTGTGTCCCCCATCCCAGTGATCCCCCAGGTGACAACAACCCACCTTGGAAATGCCTCCACCTCTGCCAGGGATTAATCCATTACCATCTTCCTGCTGCAGGAAGGCACTTAAATGGGTGAAACACTGCTAAAATATTGATTCCTTGGCATGCTAAAAATCCCGGAGGAAGAAGCACTTTTGTCCTGGAATGCTCCCAGAGAAATTTTGCCCTGACAGGAATGTTTAATGGCATTACTATGAAAAAGAATTGGCTTTTTCTGAAAATGAAGATATGCTCTTACTCCATTCTCAACTTCGGCCTCCAGAGAACTAATTTGCCCAGACATCCTTTCTCTTGTATTTAAGAGCACTGGAGCTCACACTTTGCATCCGAGCCCTGATTTGTGGGAATGACGGCTCTGGTAAAATTTTCATCCCTGAATGTATTTTCCTGAGTGATCCAATTTTCTGTTCAGGTTATATTAGCATATTTAATATGAATAATAGTGGGTTCCTGTTTGTTTCAAGCTACACAGGAGCTCTAGAAAAGTGGACTTGCTTGCTCTCTACCTCCAGCAGTGAGAGCTACTGGATGTGGTACATCCTAAGCACTGGCACAGGAGTTTGCTCTGACAAAGTGCTGGGTTTTAGACCTAGAACTGAAAGGTTAATTGTCTTTAAAATGATTTGCACATGGGCAGAGCTGCAAGCCCACGTGCTTATTTGACTTCCCTTTCAAGATGGAGTGGGTGGAAAATCAAAATGCCCAAATTATTTCAGATTTGAGGCTGTAAATGCCTTGTTACCAGGAGTTTCATGGAGGAAACACTCCTGGAGCAGCTTTAATTTACACAACGGAGAGGGGAAAAGCAAGATTAGATTCTAGCAATACTTCAAAATTTGTAATTCCTTTGAAATGCCATTTTAAGAGCAACAACAAAAGAATCCTGTGTTTTCCCATGGTGTGGGATCCCCCCTGGCAGCAGCTCCAGGTCATTTGGGGTCTTCACCCATCACAAACCTCAACAGAAAACCTTAAGGGAGATCCCTGGTTGGATGCAGCAGTCACTCCTAGACTTGGAAAAGCCTGACAGTTCAGACAAAAAGCATGTGAATGTTTCAGACCTGGAAAAAGAAATTTTCTTATTTGTCTTAGTTACGAGTAAGTTTTATAAGTTCCTGGAATTTTGCTTCATTAAAAGGTAGGAAGCACCAAATAAACTTGGATTTGCTTTAGGAAGTACTAAACCAAAACAAAACAAGACAAAATACTGTGGTGTTTGGTTGATGATTAGGTGAAAGCTGTGTTGAGAAGCTTTGGTGACAGATACCCAGGATTTGAGGTTCTAGTAAGGAAGGAACAACCATCTCAGGACAGGACAAGAGGAAATGGTCTCAGGTTGCACCACGGGAGGTTTAAGTTGGATATTGGGAAAAATTCCTTCATGGAAAGGGTTGTCCAGCCCTGACACAGTTGCCCAGGGCAGTGGTGGAGTCCCCATCCCTGGAGGGATTTGGCACCTGGGGATGTGGCAGTTGGGGACATGGTTTTATGGTGGCTTTGGCAGAGCTGGGGAATTGGACTTGATGGTCTTGGAGGGCTTTTCCAACCTAAACCATTCCCTGATTCTATGAAGACCTTGATAAACATCCATCACCACTCTGAACTGTCCCCCCAAAGGACACGGGAAGAGAAGGAATATCTGACCTTTCTTCCTGGGATGCCTCACAAGAGCCCTGGCACTCCTCTCCACTGCTCTGCAGCCTCGGGAGACATCATGGAGGAAACTGGGAATGCCTCAAAATCTGTGAGAAACTCATTTTCCTGGATCAAGGCGAAGGCAGGAAATGTTTTGCCACCCAGCTCTGGGCTCTGGGACAGCTGCTCCTAACGTGGGGTCATTTGTCATGTCATTATTTAAGTTGAGCTCTGGGGAAACTGTGAAGGAGGAAATCATTCTTTACAAATTCCAATTTTAGTGGATATCTTCTCAACCAGTGACTCTTCAAAAATCTCACTGTGAAAGGTGCTGCAAGTTTATTATTTGAAAAACAGTTCGGTTTTTCACACCGAGGATTTTGCATCGTGGAAAGCGGTTCTCAGCCTGCCCCAGCTGCCTCATGGAGGCATTTTGGGTCAACTCTGCTCTTGGGAGTTTCCATGGTCATCTCCAGCCACTGAACCCAGTGATGCTTCAGGGTAGGGCTGATTTAGGGACTGCCACGTCCATGTTCTGAGCCCTCCTGCATGTCCCTGGACATGCTTTTCCCTGTCCTCTCTCCTGTGTCTGGTACCTCCTCGGTGGCTCATCCACGCTCGGCCTGGTTTGGAATTGAATCGTGACCCTACAAACATTAAATCACCGTGTTCTGCAGGAACAATGTGGAGTGTTGGGCCCTGGCCTCATCCTGATTGTTTGCAGATGTTGGGGTTGTCCTGAAGAAACAGTGTCTTCACTCACCCTAAAAAATGTTTACCCTCTGCACAAGCACTTTAAACTGCGATCTGTGGCAGGCCTGTGGCACCACACGCCTCCCCCTCCCATTGGTATTTATGATTGTATTTATTCATGCTAATGTAGAGTGAGAATTAAGCTGTTTACTACCTGAAATTCTCCGTTTTCCAGCCTGCATAATGCATTCCTACTTCTGCCAGTTGTGAAACTTCTCTGTTTATCAGTGTGTTGCTTCACCTTTTGTTCTGAGCAGTTGTTCCACTCACAGAATGGCTCCATTATCCTCACATTTGCCTGTTTGCTGTAATGAAGACAACTGGATTCCTAATAGTCTATTAAATGGTCTATTAAATAATGGAGCTGCTGGAGGGACCCTGGTAATACTGTACAGAGTGGCAGGGTAATAACTCTGTGATTCAGATGCTGCCTGAATTTCACTCACAGCTGTTTGAAATGTTTTCTGGAGAGCTTTCATAAATCTTTCTACTTCGAAGCTGGCCTGCGGCCAGGAGGGATCCACTTGTTTTACTAGAACCTGAGATATTCAGCAGATGGGGCAAGTTCCCAACTGCTGGAACTGTTAATCCAAGATGCAGAAGACAGGCTGGCAGGACTGGCCACCTGCCTGAAGCTAAAAAACCGCAGGAGGTATAAATCTAGATTAATTGAGTGAAAAAAGGTGTGTATTTACATTTCTGGAGGAGAACTGCTCTAATGGTGCACTGATCTTGATCTGTGAATATCTATGGGCAGCTGTTTATATTTTAGTTTTGACCCAAACTAGATCTCCATATGTCAGGTGCCTCCAAAGGCTACTGACCATCTCGGTGCTTCTAAGGTTTTACCTTCAAACACAGAAGTGATGAGGTTTTACAAGGTCTGAATTGATTCACAGACTGGGTAAATGACTTGCTCATGTTGAAGCAGAGCCTGAAAAATGTGGTTCTTGACTCACACTCCAATATTTGAAGATCAAGGCTTAGCTTCCCTTGAAGAACTTTATCCCAAAGGCACAGGATTGGTCCTGAGATCACAGTTTTAGGATTTTTCTGAGCTGGGGATTAACTCCCTACCTCACCACTGGCAGTGGTGCTTGTTGTTGGACATCACTGCAGTCCTGATGTCTACTCCCTCAAAATGATGTGAAACTTTTTCCTTTTTTTCTTCCACAAAGAGAATAGTTTGTCTTTTCCCTCCGTTCTTCAGTTTTTCTCCCCCAGCTCTGAAATATTGCATTTACATCCCCGTGTATGCTTTATTGCTCCACATCTTTATCATGATACAGCACCAGAGGAAATCTGTGCAACGAAATGCTGGGTTTTATTTCAACAAGTGCTCATTCTTTATTGGCAGATGGACCTTTGCTGGGACATGATTGAAAATGAACAGTATAAAATCCCAACACTCCCTCTCTTTCCTGTTCCATCAAAGTACAAGTAGTTGTGCACTAAGAACACTTCAAATGGAACGACAACAACCCCAAAGGCGACTTTCTGTCCAGTGTTTGTGTTGGTAAGAGATTTTATTGGTGTGACTGTGGTTTATATCACCAACACTTAACCAATTATTATGTTCTCTGCCCTTTGAACTGAGCAGGAGGGGGTGCTGCTGCTTTGGTCATATTTTGATTCATTTAAAGCTCCACTGGATTCTGTCTTTCTGTCTTACAGACTTTCTGGACTCAGAGCTGCTCAGAAGCCCCCTGCACTCTCAGGGTAAGAGCTTGTTTCCATCCCAGTTTTGGCTTGCTGTGAGTGATTGTCCTCCTGGGGGCTGGAATGAGATGACTGGTATCTCTTCCAACCCAAACTGTTCTACGATTCCATGATTTTCCCATGATTCTGGGATTGTGGGGAGAAGGAATGACAGGGGTGTCTTTCCCATGGTTGGATGGTTTGACATCATTGTTCCCTTTTGCTGTCAGCTTTTATTCTGTATGTATTTTGTATGTTTTATTCTATATATTTATATATCTTTGACATTCAACAGATAAATTGGTTCCAGGACAGGCATAACATTTCTTTTATAGTGGAACCACCTGTCAATGTTTGCACTCCTGGGTCTCATTTCTGAGGTTCTCCTCACCCAGGAACTCTGGTGGTGTTGGGTGACTGGGAAAGCTAAGACCCTGTGAATGACCACCTTCCACCCTCTACATTTTTTATAGCACATATTCCTCCCTTCAGCATGATTTTTCTTGCTATCTGAAAATCAGTGTACCTTGTAAAACTTTTATGTTGCTTTCTTTTCCTTTCACTTGTCCTAAGAAATTATTGGATATTTCTCTGAGGTCTCTGCACATTAAGATTTTTGTCTGTGCTTTGTGTTGATGTCTCAGCACTTTGTTTTAGTACTTTTGCTGTGGAATCTCGTATATTCCATTTATTCTGCGGGATCCATTTTTTTTTGTTGTTTTTGTTGTACATTCAAAACTTCCTGGTGAACTTAAAATTCAAACTGCTGCGGACTCGAGGGATGAGAGACCTTCAAAAGCACTTCAGTTCTGTCCTGTCCTGGGGGTGCATTAAATTACTAATGGAGATGTGTCTTGAGAGCACAGAGGCTCAAAAATGAAAATCATGGAGTGATGTCTTCAGAGCTGAGGTCAACACTTCTTTTCATGCTGACTGCACATAAACCCAGCACGGTCCCCTGCTCAGTGCTGTGGTTCACACCGAGTTTTGGTTGAAGTTGTGACACCGCCCATCTGATGGCAACTTTACAATTATATATTTTGGGTATTGTACTTGCAAAAAAAGTGTAGTCAGAGAACGAGGTCTGTGTTAGGAGCCAGGGAAGGATTTTGTTCTGTGGTTATTGTCTGATGGCCCTATATTCTGAAAAAAAATCTTGCCTTTATTTATACTGGTTACTTGCAATTTGTTTGCAGCATTATTTCAGCTGGAAATCACATTTCCCCTTGTTATCAACCATATAAAACCATCCTATGGATCTGAACTGCAGTTGTTCTGGTTCCTTGCTAGCTGGGAAAGAATTATTTGCCATGATTGGATGCAGCTGGTGCAGCTCTAGGAAAGGGTGAAAAACTCTTCTGAAAGACTCTTCAGGATGGTTTTGATAAATTCAAAGTTTGAGAGTTTTTATTTGCTTTCCATTAAAAAGCTATAAAAGAGACAACTGTTCATATGTTGCAGGAGGAATTTCTTTACCGTGTTGAGAGATGGCAGATGGAAAAGCAGGAATTTTATGTTGCACTGTTGTACATGTTAATGTCCTGCTTCCCATCTTCAACAAATCTCTAAATTTTTTGGATGAGACAGTGGAAAGATTACAACCTGTTTCATGATGTGTGTTTGTGGTTGCTGTGTGTGTGTGACGACATTTCCCAGACTTAGCTGTGCATTTCCACCATTATTTTTCCTCACAGTCTGGAGAGGAAAAAGCATTGCACTGCCAGTGTGGCCCTTTTATGGCTGTATTCCTGGTCTTGGGTGGTGTTTTGAGCTGGTGGTGTCAGGGGCTCCCGTGTCCTCCAGTCTGGGGATGTGTGGTGGGTGCTCAGAGAGCTCTGCTGGGGAGGTGTCTGTTCTTCGCCCTCTCTGACCCACAGAAGCTGCTCGTGGCTGCTGGAGGGTTTTCTCCACTGGTTGCTCTCAAGGCCAAAGGCAGTGGACACACTGAAAATAACAGATGTTCCTGTTGCTTTTGCTGACATTCAAGATCTGCCTTTTCTGATGTAACAGATAATTTTTTGTGGCAGCTGAAGAGATGAGATCCTTATTTCCCTGAACATCTCAGATGGATATGAAAGCAATATTTTGCTTTGTCTGATTTATGGGTGTGTGTTGCCATTGCCGGTGGATTATCTGGATTTTTACTTGACATTGTGGAGACTTGGTGCAGATGTACATTTATTTCTTTCTCCTCTGTCCCTGCAGAAGATTTGTTCATTCTGGCAGACACCACAAGCTTTTGTTTTGGGTTGTGAAGAGAACAGAAAGGGTTTGTGCTACTGTTTGCGTGAGCGACCAGAACTGTATCAGCTTTCCTTGGACTTGCCTAAGGTTTGCTTCTCCCCTCCAGGCCTTGGGATGGAACTGTTATTCCACTTCAGATCATGACACTGGATCACTCCTTCCCTTTCAGATTTGCCTTGTTTGCATTGCCAACATTTAGTAAAGCTCTATATACATCTGAATGTTTTTTAACATCACTTTTAGGTCATGTTTGGCACTAAATATTGTCTAAGAGATCCTCTATAGTTTGCTTTTATTTATTTTTCTGGGTCAGCCTTTCTTGTAAGTGTGTTTTTGGCTGCCTCCAAAGTCAGCATGGGGATATCCACAAAGGGGTGGACCCTCACCAGGGGAGGGCTCTCCCATCCTCACCCCACCATCGTGTTCCTGCATCTCTTCCCACTTCTGTGAATTCCAAAAGCAGTGAAATATGGCAGATTTACATCCCAGAGTTGGTTTTTATGTCGCGCCACGTGACAGGAGCTGGTGCTTCACTTGCTGCAAACTCAGCAGGATTTGTCCATTCAAGAGATTCTGGTAAATCCCCAGGTATGGGGTGTCCTGTGCAAAGCCACTGGACACCTGAGCCTGGACGTGTGTTAGTGGGGAAGGGAAAGGGCTCAGGAGACCTGGGAGAAACCCCAGTGACTGGATTTGCTGAGGAAAAGCTGAGAGACTTGTGGTTTTTCAACCTGGAGAAGAGGAGGCTCCAGGGAGACCTGAGAGCCCCTTCCAGTGCCTAAAGGGGCTCCAGGAGAGCTGGAGAGGGACTGGGGACAAGGGTCTGGAGGGACAGGACAAGGGGCAATGGCTTCCCACCCAATTCCTGGCTGTGAGAGTGGTGAGGCCCTGGCACAGGTTGCCCAGAGAAGCTGTGGCTGCCCCTGGATCCCTGGAAGTGTCCAAGGCCAGGTTGGAAGGGGATCGGAGCAATCTGGGTAGTGGAAGGTGTCCCTGCCCATGGCAGGGGGGTGGTCTGGATGTTATTATCTTATAATTCAAACCATTTATTATTTTATAACTCCATTCCAGCAAGATGCAATCCCAGGACATTATTATCTGGATGGGCGTTTAAACAGGTGAGTTGAGGACAGTCCCGTTCCTTCTGCAGGAGGAGACTTCTCCACTCGCAGGGTGGCTGGAGGGGAGTTTTTTGGGATGTGCTGGCGCTCTCCACCCGCTCCTGCAGCGCAGTGGGAACGTGCAGCTTTCCCAGCCATCCACCCGATGGCAGCACAGCGATGGATGTCACACACCCGGCACAGCCACGGCCTCGCCTCCCATCACACGCTCCGGGATAACGAGCAGCAACTTTTCCACAATTCCCCCCACCACCAAAAAATCCA
>VXAY01001424.1:371887-432843 GCA_013399855.1 Oxyruncus cristatus | reverse complement strand
CCTCTCCTTTCCTCTCCTTTCCTCTCCTTTCCTCTCCTTTCCTCTCCTTCTTCCCTTCCCAAACCTAACCTTCCCAAACCTTCCCAAACCTTCCCTTCCCAAACCTTCCCTTCCCTTCCTTCTTTTCTTTCTTTCTTTCCCTCTTCCTCTCTTTCTCTCTCCCTCCCTCCTTCCTTCTCTTTTCCTTCCTTTCCTCTCCTCTGCTAAATTCTGCATCAATACTCACCAAAGACCCTTTTCTCCACCCACTATGATTTTTGCACTGGGGCTGCTCCTGGTTTATATCCACATGACCACTGCACTCAACTTTGGACTTTTTTAAAATAAGCACCGAAAAGAGCCTTTGATTTTCTATCATTCATTATTATTTTAATTTCCTCCCGAATTGTGTGTTGGACTCTGCTCTTTCACCTGGGAGATGCTTACGGGAACAACCTATAGGAGTACAACAGCCATGGCAGATACAGGCACACATTCATGGCAATGGCAGCAGAATAAATTCTGCCTCACAAATTAAGAGGAAATAAAGGATTTCTTCACATTCAGAGTCCTGAGTGGCAACCAGCCACCTGCACACAACATGCCGTGCATATTGTACATGAGATACCTCCAGAAAGGTGTTGCTTTTGACAGTGAACACTACGGAGACCTATGGTTCAGGAAAGGCAGGAGGGAAGATGCCCCTGGGGACGAAGAGCAACACCCAAATGAATTAGAAAGTATTCAGATCTGTAAAAAACCTATTTGTGGCAAAACTACTCCTGCGTTTTAGAGGTTCTCCATTTCTTTCGGTTTCCTGGGACTCAAATTCTGCCTTTTCCCCCTGGTCCCCGGTGATGATCAGTAACTTGTTATCAGCTTTCTGCTTTCTCTGACATCAGGGACACATTTAGGTGCACTCAGCCTGGGCCTACCTGATATTTTCATCTGTAGGCAAGATATGTGTTCATTTCAGTGGTAAAATCTGCATCTTAAATATTTGCAGAGATCCACACATCTGTTGTAAAACCACAGATGTGCCTCTCTGTAGATATATATACTTCAGTGTGATATATTACGTTTTATAATTAAAATTTTATTGAATTTTAATATAAAAACAAATTCATACATTAAAAATTAAGTAGAGAACAAACATGTGTGGTACCAGGAGGATACAAGCTCTAGTGCAGTAGGACAACAACATCTGACCCATAAAAACCACCCTGCTTTCGTTATAAAATACCTTTGTGGCTGGGAGATTAGTGTGATATATTATTGAGGCTCCAATATTTGGAAAAAATAATACCATTTTGTCACTTTTATTCAAAACCAGCTTTTGAAGTCCTTCTATTAAACATTGGAAAGCAAACGTATTCAGACAGAGCACGTGTGGTGTCTCAATATTATTTGTGGGACATATTTAACATCTTTAAGCAGAATAAAAGGGTTTATTTCTTGCAGTGTCCAATACAGCACAACAATTTGGATGGTGGAGCTTGAATCAAGAAATAACACAGCCTTCACTGTGCCCTCAAGGGCAAAGCCCTCAGGGATGTCAAGGTAAGTGTTGATGGCACGCAGAGTAAATTACTCTTTGTAGAATGTGGGGCAAGAAAAGAGGAGGGAGACTATTTACAAGAACATGGAGTGACAGGACATGGGCAATGGCTTCAAACTGACACAGGGCAGGGTTAGATGGGATATGGGGAAGGAATTCTCCACTGTGAGGGTGGTCAGGCCCTGGCCCAGGTTGCCCAGAGAAGCTGTGGCTGCCCCATCCCTGGGAGTGTCCAAGGCCAGGTTGGACGGGGCTTGGAGCAAACTGGGCTAGTGGAAGGGGTCCCTGCCCATGGCAGGGGGGGGAATGAGATGGGCTTTAAGGTCCTTCCAACCCAAACCATTGCAGGATTCTATGATTCTGTGTGTCCTGCAGTCCCAATATGAGTCCAAAGTCCAAGATTTCATCTTTGTATTGCTTTCAACTTCGGGGACAAAATTGCAGTGTGGAGAGAAGGGGTGACCCAGCCTGGGTCAACACCAGTGACAACCAGATGACTCCTCTCTACCAAGTCCAACCCCTTTGGCCCTGCTTTCCTCTCCCTTTGCTGAACCCATTTTCCCTGTGCAGCACCGATAAAAACAAACCCCAGCACTGGATAAATGCAAAGCCAGGAGAGAAAATAGCACTGAAATACTTGAATCCTGTTACATAAAGGGGTTGCCTTGAACACTGTGTTCATTTCCATTTCAAAACAGGTACAGCTGAAGCATAAGAAGTTCACAGAGGGCTGATGGAAATGATTAGACAGAGGGTTAGATGTGTGTGTGTGACGAGAGCCTGCCAGGATTGGAAGTTGCATTTTGTGGCTAACAAGAATGAAAATGCTAAAGAAGGTGTTTAATGGTGAATAGTGCTCAGGAAACCTTTTTTTCTCCACTTTCTGCTGATACAAGAATACCATAACAGCCAAAAGATGTGACAGGGACCACACCTCAGGCTGGTGACAAGGCATAGGGCTTTGTGGATGGGATGTAGGATCACTGCCACAAGAGTTCAAGATGTTTGGAGGCTCATGGGTTGAAAGAATGAGCAGTTAGAGGTTTGGTTGGCAGTATTTGCATCAGCTGAGGCAGAACTGCGGGACAGAATCACAGAATCATTAAGGTTGGAAAGGACCTCCAGGAAGAAGTTCAACTTTTGACCAAATCCCACTAAACCCTATCACAAAATGTTGTGTCCACTTGTTCTTTGAACACTTCCAGGGATGGTGACTCCACCACTGCCCTGGGTGGCCTGTTCCAATGCTTAACCACTCCTTCAGTGAAAAAACTTTTCCTAATATCCAACCTGAAACTTCCCTTGTGCAACCTATGTGTAATCCCACCCTCCATCAGCTGCTGAGACTGAGAAAGGTGTTTCCTGGGGTTCCATCATCCCTTTGTGGTGGCTCTTGAATCTTTTCCAAGGTTTTTGGAATTTGTGCACGCCACTCCAACCCTCTCACCTCCAGCAGCACCATCCTCAAAGGAGAAACCAGGCCACAGCTCCATTTAAAAGTTAAAAGCAGTTTAAAAACTTTAAAACAGTTCCACCATCTCTGCCTTATCATTTTTCCCTTTTAGTTGAGAAATTAGGGAAGAGAAATATTTGGGAGCTTCACTGATGAGCAGAGACAAGTTGTGACTGCAGACTCCAGGAATTCAGAGGAAGAGACTTTCTGAAGGAGCACATCCAAACCCACACGTGCACACACCCCCTGAACTCGGTTCAACTTTTCACACCCTTCCCCAATGAAGTTATTCAGAAGTCACATTAAATACCTGTCCGCAGCCCTACAAATTGATTTATACCCTGATGACAGTCTGAGCTGCTGCCCAAACTCTGGAGAGGTTGGGCCTTTAATTTAGGTGCTGTTTTCTTTCTTACTTGTTCCTTTTCACACTGATTTTTACTTGCTCTTGCTTTACTGTTAATTCAAGATCTCCAGTTTAGTGTGAACATTCAAAGTTTAGTGTCTATCTCAGCTCCATTTGGCATAAATAATATTTGTGTTCCTGTTTCTTAAATGCATGAATTCAAATAGGATTTTAGTGAAGAAACTAAACTTTTATTCACTAAAAAAATACAGTTTTAAAGGAGGGTGGTGAAGCCATTGTAGATAATTTTTAAAGGAATCCTTTAAAGGAAGGTTCCCATGGCAGGGGATTGGAACCAGATGATTTTAAGGTCCCTTCCAACCCAACCCATTCTCTGATTCTGTGATTCACTCTTGTTATTTGTGCTCTGAGAATTTAATGCAGTTGAGTTTTTCAGGTTGGAAATGGCATATTTATGCAGAGTATGAAAAGAGGGTGGTTTCTGTCTGGTGAAAAAGGGGTATTTTCCTCTACACGTGCTTTTACTTTGGCAATCTGCAAACTCCACAACATGTCTGAGCACAGCTGAGTTCTCACCAGTTACAGTTTGTAGAAATCCAAGAAACCTGTGATGAAGGATTGTTCTATGCACTGATAATCTATAAATGATCACTTCATAATTTTGCACACAAAGAACACACCCCTGGCTTATTTGTGAGTTGGAAAAAAAAAACAAACAACCAAAACCCTCAGAAATGATTAATGATATGTATCAGTGATTTGTTTTGGAGAGGGACTGTAGTTGTGTTATCACATGTCCCATTAACAGTGGCAGGAGAATACTGATTATATGCAAACTAACACCACTTGCAATTATTTCACTGGAAAGGATCACGGAAAGAAAGTAAAAAGACCAAGTTTTAGATTTAGAGATTCATAGACATTTTAACTCTGAGTCTACAGCAATATAATATACAGATAAAAGAGGAAAAAAACCCAAAATTCTGTGCTAATTTTATTAAATGTTATTTTGTTACAGCATATATTTAATATGTTTTCAGTACAAACCCATGAAAAATCAAAATTGGAGTTCTGTGAACTCACAGTAATACCCAAAATCTTCATTGGTACAAGCAGAAGACAGGGAAAGGGACAATTATCATCCCTGATATGTCGGAGCTCTTCTTGTGACCTGATGTTTCACTTCACTTCCAGGAAAACCTTGCTCAGCTCAGTCTGTCTTAAATCAGGGCTGAGAAGAAGCCCTCTGAGTTATCTCGGTGCCTTAAAGGAAACTCTCAGTGTTAACAGAAAATAACAACCTTTATACAGCACTTTTTATACCAGACCGTAAAATTTAATTGAGGGTTTTATCTTGCTGTAGAAATTTATTTTTTTTAAATAAAAATCCAAGCAAACATTGTCATTCCTGTTCAGTTCTTCTTATAAGGAACGTCTGTGGAATTGTCTTTTTTTTACATAGATACCTCCAGGAGCTGCACCTGTTGAATTCTATAGGACTCTTCCAAGGGGAAAACGAATTCCTCAGGGGGTTTGGAAAAATCTCGCACCCCCTCATGATGGTGAAGACTTTTCTTCTTTTTTCCACATCTAACAGTGAAAAAAAAATAAAGAAATTACATTTTAGGGGAGCTTAGTGAGGGATAGAGCCCCTGCCACTCCCTGAACTAAGGAGGGTGGGAAGCTGCACCCCATCCAGGCAATTCTGGGGGGATGAAGCCTCCAGGGTCGAGCCACTTCCTTCAGCATCAGAGGGAGGGGAGCAGGAGCCGGCTGGGAAAATCCCAGGGGACGGCCTAAATGCCTGTGTGTTTTGCAACACTCCGAGGCTTTTTTGATGCTTCTAAGGAGGATGCAATTAGCTTTTCAATGATAAATAAATTAGAGATAGTTGATTTTGCCTTTCACGCATTTGTTTTCTTCGCTTTCATGAGGGACCGCAGCCTGTTTATGATTTTCTTGGAAGTTCGAGAGACTTGCTCTCGCTCAGTGACAAATCCTCCCCTCCAGGCAGCACAGGAAGGGAAATAAAAAAGAGAAAAGCAAAGACAGTGGGAACCTGAAAATGGACAGTGTGTCTGCAGGGAAGGGAATCCCCTCAGGACTCCGTGAGGTTCGGTTTGTTTTCTGGCTGTTTATTTACGTAATTAGAGCTTGTAATTCCACAACAACGAGAAGGGAGACAAAAAGCAGCAGCAAAAGAAATCACAGAAAAGCACAGCCAGATTGGTTGGGTATCAGGGATTGGAGCAAGGCTCTGGTGGACCTTCATGGATGGCTTTGGCTCTGCAGCTGGTGGTCACCAGCTGGCTCCAGCATGGTGGGACTTCACAGAATAATGGAATGGTTTGGGTTGGAAGGTGCCTTAAAAATCAACTTGTTCCACCCCCTGCCATGGGCAGGGACACCTTCTACTAGCCCAGGCTGCTCCAAGCCCTGTCCAGCCTGATCTTGGACACTTCCAGGGATCCAGGGGCAGCCACAGCTTCTCTGGGCAACCTAAGCCAGGGCCTCACCACCCTCACACCCAACAATTCCTTCCCAATATCCCATCTATACCCTGCCCTCTGGCAGTGGGGAGCCATTCTCTGTTGTCCTGTCCCTCCAGACCCTTGTCCCCAGTCCCTCTCCAGCTCTCTTGGAGCCCCTTTAGGCACTGGAAGGGGCTCTCAGGTCTCCCTGGAGCCTTCTCTCCTCCAGACTGGACAATCCTAATTCTCCCACTTGTCATCACCCAGATCCAGTGCAGAGATTTCCTCCACCACCACCACATATCTATCTAGAGATAGAACCTCATGGCCAGTCTGTGAGACCATTGAGGACCGTGGTTTAGAGAGTGACGTCCAATGATTTGTAATACTATGCTTGATAATTGCCTTTATTTTGAACTTGGTAATTATTTCACACTTTACAGCTTGGTGTTCATACCCACTTAGAAGAGTCTTTGTAATGTTCCAGAGTTTCAAGCATTTCAAAGAGGTTGGCTGGAGAAGGAAGGGTAATTCTGCCACCAACCTGGAGCTGCTGAAGGGCTAGAATTGTACTGTTTGGAGAAAATCTTTTGCTTCAGGACAGAAAGTATCTGAAGAAAAAAATTGCCTGAAGTAGCAAGATTGGGTTAGGAGTTTGTACAAAAGAAAAAAATAACTGTAAAAAGAAAAATCCAAGTAAAACCAAAAAAATTATCTGCATAGTCAAGTTAAAAGTGAGATTATTAAGGGCAAAGAAAAGTTTTGTTTTGAGAACTATGCAATGAAAAAAAAAAAGAAAAATGTGACTTATTTTTTAACTCCTCCTGAATGAAACAGGGCAGTATTGTGGAAGGTCAGTCACCAGGAACTGATCTGGGGTGATGGAGGAAGGGCTGCACAAATCATTTCTGTAACATCGGATATGACCAGTGGGAATGAGGCTGTCCCAGCTTTGTGTCTCGGTGTTATTTCCATCACACCCATCGCTGCCATACCGGGGGTGTGAGATCTAATCAAGTGCATTGCATTAACGCCAGGAAATAGGGGGAGTGGGGCATTCCCAGGCAATCACAGGCATTATCCCAGGCAATAAACTGCAAAGGAGGGGGGAAATGCCGTTTTTGCCTTTCTAGGTAAAGCCTTTATCTGTGTGAGGCCACACAGCATTGTGCAGGTGGGGAAAGGAACGACAGCCAGAGCTTTTCCACCCACTCAGGGCAGGATTGCCATGGACCATCTACTTTAAAATACTCTCCCATCACTTCTCGGGGTCTGCAAAAGGATTTTGCAGAGTTGATGCCTCCACACTGCACTAGACTGGTCAGCAAGCAGGTAACAACCTAAGGGACTATGAGCAGGTGTAATTAGAAATGACCTCCAGGTTGCAGTTCTCTTTCTCTTTGAGGAGCGTGGAAGGGCTGGTTGGGCTGGGTTCTGTGGAAATGAGTATCCCAAAGGTTATGGAGAAATTTGTATAGATGATGGCATGGAAAGTAAGCAAAGAGTAAGGTGGGAAATGGATTTGAGCTGCCTGGCATGCAATGATCAGAAGTAGTTGCAGCACCAGAAATAAGATCATGGGACCACAGACTGGTTTGGGTTGGAGGGGACCTTAAAGACCACCCAGTTCCAACCCCCCTGCCACAGGCGGGGAAGATGACAGGCAGGTACAGAGGTTTGGACATCTGCTTATGCTGGTTAAAAAGAGAAAAAAGAAAAAAAAAACTTAAACAAGGAAAATACGTGATTCTCATTTTGAAATCAGACCAGTCCCTAAGTGCTTAACTCAGACTTCAAGTCCCCCAACCTGTCCTGAGAGTGGGAGGAAGGACCTGCCCACGTTCTTTGGGACCACGGGTGCTGCATCTGTTTGCCAGGCCTGTAGTGAGCACCTTGCCTGACATTAAGCAGAGACAATAACTTTGTGATGACCTAAATTCACTTAAAAAAAGAGAATTACTGATGTATATATTCAGGTCAATAGCACTTTCCCCAGGTTTCAATAATCGGATCAATTATCTGAATCCAATAAAATCTTATTAAAGAAATTCAGAATTATCTTTAGAATAGCTGGCCTTGTAGTCCCTGAGTAGGTTACAAAAACTGCTATGAAGAATTACTGTGACCTACTTTCTGGGTGGTACAGATATCATTATCATATCAGAGGTGCAGGCTGATCTACATGACTCCCATCTCTTATTGAAGAGAGTTTGGCAAAGAACTAGCACGAAACTTTAATCTAGGCCTCCAAATTATTTTTTTATTTTCCTAAATATCAGCTGAAATTTAAAAAGTCAAAGCTTTGCATGTGAAGAAGCACCTATTGAATGAACCGCACAAGTTAAAGTCAAGAGGGTGATGAACATTTTAAGTACATGGGGTGGGGGATTTGTTGTTGTTGCAGATCACAAATGTTTGTGGGCAGTGTAAGGCACATCCACACTGACCGAGGGGCACTTTGCACCTACTTCCACATGGCAAATGAGCACCTGAACCAGGCTGAGGAGGTGGGAACTGTTATATTACAAGAGCTAATGGAAAATCTTCCAGCCTTCTCTTTGCCAGGTGAGATGTTTGGTCATTTTATTGTCTCTGAGAAAATCACTTTGCTTACATTTGTCTTCCTTGTGTTTGTAAGATGTTCTCTGACAGGGCAGCTGGTGCAGCTCTGGGTTGGGAAATGGGACTGTGCTGGGCAGGACTGTCCCAAGGGTGACTCTGCAAGAGCAGCTCCTTGGTGTCTGATACCTCTGAAATAAACCTGGCCCGAATTCTGGGTGCATCTGAAAACAGTGTTTGCTTAATAAATACCATGAGCCACGTTGGGACTGAAGTTTGGAGCTGTGAAGGACAGCGGGTGTTTAACTGGGATTGCAGCACAATCAGGGTGGTCTCTGCACCAGCATGTTTCTGTCACAGTAGCTCTCTCTCTTGCAGAAAGGCCCCTGAAGGAGTGGTAGCAGTTTCCTTTCTGGCTGCTTTTTCCTCTGTGTCCTGTGTACTTCATTTTTCTGCCCTGTGCTCATCTAGCTGTAGGTGTAGGAAGATGCTGTGCTCCTGTGAGAAGCATCACTGTTCCCAGCAAAGTGATGAGGAGCTTCTCCAAGCTGTGCAAACACGGAATCCCCCTTTTCCAACAGGCAAAGCGTGAGGTTACAAGAAGAAAGGAGATGCCAGCACATGGGGCTGGTACTGCCCCAATGAGGGAACCACAGAGTCACAGAATATGCTGAGGTGGAAGGGACCCACAAGGATCATTGACTCCAACCCTCAGCCCTGCACAGGACCATCCCCAAGAGTCACACCATGTGCCTGAGAGCATCATCCAAACACCCCCTGAGCTCTGTCAGCCTTGGTGCTGTGCCCACTGCCCTGGGGAGCCTGGTCAGTGCCCAACCACGCTCTGGGGGAAGAATCTTTTCCTGAGATCCAACCTAACCCTGCCCTGACACAACTTCAGGCCATTCCCTGGGGTCCTGTCCCTGGTCCCCACAGAGCAGAAATCAGGGCCTGCCCCATCCTCTTCCCCTCCTGAGGAAGCTGTGACTGCAGTGATGTCGCCCCTCAGTCTCCTCCAGCTGAACACACCAAGTGCCCTCAGTGTCCTCACATGGCTTCAAATCAAGGCCCTTCATCATCTTCATTGCCCTCCTCTGGACACTCTCTGATGGCTTCATATCTTCCCTATGTTGTGGTGCCAAAAACTGCCCTAATATTCCAGTAAGGCCATGCCCGTGCAGAGCAGGGTGGGACAATCCCCTCCCTGCCCTGGCCAACGATGCTGTCCCTGATGCCCCCAGGACAAGGTTGTCCCTCCTGGCTGTCAGGGCACTGCTGACTCATGGCCAACTGGCCACTGACCAGGACCCCCAGGTGCCTTTCCCAGCACTGCTTCCCAGCACCTCATTCCCCATACAGGCTGTTCTTACCCTCACTGGTGCCTCTTTCCCAGCGAGGCTTCACCTTTCTCTCCCGGTAAATCCGGGCAGCCCTCACCCATCCAACCATCACTTCAGGGGTGAACGTGGCACTGCAGGGATGCCGAAAAAGAGGGAGTGGCGGCTGTGGGACCCCCACACTGCTGGATCCACGCAGGGCAGGGAGGGGGGACAGGGTGTTTCCATCAGTTAATTGGGAAGCCGAGGCAGTGGGAGCTGCTTCTTCCCACTTTGAGAGCGGAGCAACCCCCGTCCCAGCTGCTGAACACGGCCCTGCTCCCTCAGACCAGCCAGACCCTCCTCCCTCCAACCCCAGGGCTTTGATCTCCTGGAATCAAACCAGTTCCAGGCTCAGTAGGGTGGTGGGAGCTGCCGGTGCCATGTGGCTCAGGGCAGGCACCTTCTCTCCGTGCTGCTCCCTCAGCCCCGATCCGCGGCGCCACATCAAGGCAGGGCCGAGCGACGGGCGCCTTAATTAGGAGGCTGAAATTATAATATTATGTTAAAGAACAAAGAGCCTCCGAAGAAAAAATATGTGCCGCATATCTGACAAAGATAAATTGGATTATTCAAAATATTCCTGATGAAATGTTACATTTTGCAACTAATTATCAATCTGTTTTATCTCCGGACCAGCTGGGCATTTTTGTGCATGCAAGACCTGCCTTACCAATGATCTTAAGATGTCACTGTAGCGTTTACATCTTTTATTTCAAGATTTAAATAACTAGGAAGTAGCTAATGTAATTCACTGCTGAGAAGAAAGGCCAGTTAGTTGAATGCTTTCCAAAGTGATCTTCTCCTAATGAACTTCTCTGGACTGTGAGTAATGAGGCTTTATTCAAATAATGCTTAAGGAAGGTTTTATAATGTAATTTTTAAAGAAAGAACAGCATTTAATACATTTAAAGTATCTTTATTCATCCTATCCTGCCTCATGTAGCATTAAAGCATTGTGAATATTTGGGTTTGTTCTTCCTGAATGCTACTTTTGTGATGAGCAGGTTGTAGTTGTGACTGAGCTACAGAAATTGGGCAATTATCTCGTAAATGTTCAGTGATATCTTACAAATTACAGCCTGACATGATTACAGAGCCATTTTGCTGTAAAAGCATGTATTGTTTAAGTATATTTATATATCATAGTGGTACATAACTCCCCTGGTCCCTACTCAGACACTGCACCTACCTGCAAGCACCGAGATTTGCTACCTGTTATAGTTTGTCATTTGGGACAGCTGTGCCTAAATTAACGTGCTGGAGGTGTCATAAAAATTTTCTTTTGAGTGTGATTTTGTGCTGTTTTTCAACTGGAATAGGAGAAAATGCCACACAGGCTCCCTTCAGTAGCAGCGTGCTGCAACATTTGCGTTCTTGGTGATGTTATGAAGTCCTCCTGGAAGTGTTCTGGCAAATTTCGCTTTTATGGGTCTGAACCGATGGAGTGGCGAAAAAAAAAGTAAAAAAAAAATAAATTTTTGATGTAAGGTTTGCTTGGCCAATTTCTAGGAAGGTACAACAATAAATGTGTTAGTGCAACCCTCCCCATTGTTGATGAATTAATGAAGTGTAATCATCAGGCATGGGCTGATTTCATTCTTCCAAAAGGTTGACTCCCAGTGCACATGGGAACTGATATACCCTGTGATTATATCTTTCTGGAGCTGACTTTATTTACAGCAGAGAATTAGCTCAAAAAGGACTACTTAATTCTAGAACTTCAATTTTTCTGTTTTATCTCCCAGTAGTTAAATTTCGAACACTATATCCAGCTATATTCAAAGTTTTCCCAAAGTAGGGACTGAATTAGAAAACAGGATTTGTTGTCTTGTGAAGGTTATCTTTTTCCCTCCAGATAATTCTTCCTGGTTACTGATGCAGGGGAAAATCCGTGTGGTCTGACTTGTGTGAACAGTCCCTGCCCACACGGTGTAGTGCAAGAGCGGATTTCTACCCCTGAAAGAACAGGATAAGGGAGGATGGGGACAAGGGAGAATGGCTTTAAGCTGGAAGAGGGTCCATTTATATGGGATACTGGGAAGAATTTCCTCCCTGTGAGGGTGGGGAGGCCCTGGCCCAGGTTGCCCAGAGAAGCTGTGGCTGCCCCATCCCTGGAAGTGTCCAAGGCCAGGTTGGACAGGCTTGGAGCAACCTGGGCTAGTGGAAGGTGTCCCTGCCCATGGTAGGGGGTGAGACTGGATGAGCTTTCAGGTCCCACCCAACACAAACCATTCCGGGATTCTGTGCAGAAAGGCCACCAAGACAGATCCATTCTTTTGGACTGCCTGGCTCCAAGGTAGGCTGGAGGCATCAGAGGACACGAGCTTCTGCTTCCAGTTGACTTAGGCTGGAATACAAGCTCATTTCCTGGAGTCAGGTCCAAAAATGTGGGGAGTTCAGCCGGTGGCACGTAGAACAAAACCAAACCAGTTTGCTCAGCTCATAATTTTTCCTTTACATTTCTACAGAGTAAATTATGTCCCAACTAATGATCATTTTAACTGTTCAGATCAGCTTCCACTCTGTTGTACAAATAAATTCTTTCTGCCTTTTTAATCAGGGTTTTCCCAAGGCTGATCACTGAATCTTCTGCCTTTCCATGCGCTACCAAGGCCTGATCCTGCAGAGAGCCACGTGCCTCCTCAGAGGTGCTCGGCACACTCACCTTCTCCCCAGATTCCTGCCAGGTAACAGCAGTCAGCACCCAGCAGGATTTGCCCCTTGCCTTGCACAAAAACCTCATTCAGTTTGAACGTTCCATAATGTATGTTTAAATAGTCACAGTCAGAGAAGAACTTTGATGAGGCAAAGGGGTAATTGGATTTTCTTGTTCTATAATTAAAAAGGTATATATTACATCCACATTAATACCAAAAGAGTTCATCATGATCAATGTTATTACAATGAATACCAAAGGATTTAACAGTGATTGGCCACTTAGTTTAAAGGGTACCTGAAATCATTAAATTGTTTGCTGGAGGGCTTATGAAGGCCTGTTGGATCTCCTGCCACTCCATTTTTTTGCTTTACTCCTGGCCTGCAATGTGAGGTTTGCTTTTACAAAATAGGAGCAACAGGGTGATCATTTTCCTTTATTATTCCCTTATTGACTTCCAGTTAATTTTAATCTTTGCATTAAGTGACCTCTATTAAACATGCCACGTATCTGATTACACCGCCAAGGTTGAGACCACAAAGCGACCTATTGCACCACGTCAATTGTCCTTCACAGAAGCCCCTCACTGTTAATCAAGAGAGGAAGATTAAAGGAGATCAGAACTATCAGCCTGAAGTGCATTTTGCATTTGAATACACCTTTGTACCACTGCATGTGGATTGTCCTAGAAGGAAATGAGCTGTTAGGAGCAACTTCTGCTGAAACCTCTGAAAAGTTCTCCAGTCAAGGTGATGTATGAAATATTCTACCCTTATACACTATATTTTGGTAGGCCTAAATGATATAAACTTTAATATACCTGTAAAATCCCTAATTAATTTATCTCATATTGGGTTTGGACAAACAAAACTTACGGGTTTTTTTTTCTCTGCAATCCTAAAATGCTCACATTTAATTTTGTTTAGTTCTACAGAGGTACGAATAGTTTAATTAACTCTCACCATGGCTTAGAATCAAAGAACTATTTAGCTTGGAAAAGACCTCTAAGATCAAATCCAATCACCTTGGATTGTTGGGTAGGTTTTAGTTGTCTCTTCATCAGCACATGAATGTTTATTCACACTTTAATCAGCTACTCAGGGGCTGTTGGGCTTTGCAGAATTCTCTTTGTAGAATTTAGGGTTCCAGAGAAAGTATTTATTGTCACGAAAATGAACAATCTGAACCAAAAAAGAAGGCAATGTTTCTACCTCAGCTCATTGGGGTCATGCTCATGTTAATAACCACAAGTGAAACTTCAAATAACATTGAGTTTTGTCAAGTCTTTATTTGGATTCCTCCATTTCTTAGCTTGGCTGACTGTCGGTCCCCTTGCAAAAATATCTTTGCCATGTGAAAGAATTTTACTAAAGAATTTTGCAGATGCAGCAAGAAAAATAGGGGGGGAAAATGCTTGAAAATGTGTTTCTGTTAGTATTAAAGTCTTCTCCATGTGAGTCATGATTGACAATAATTGTCAGGTCCTAAGTAGAAAGGTGATCAGTTAATAAGATGAGAATTATAGAATAATTAAGGTTGGAAAACTCTCTAAGATCGTTGAGTCCAACCATTCCCCAGCACTGCCAAGGCCACCACTAACCCACGTCCCCAAGGGCCACATCCACACAATTTTTGAACACTTCCAGGGCTGGAGACTTGGAAGTGTTCAAAAGTGACTCCGCCACTTCTTTGTTCCAGTGCTTGAAAACCCTTTCAGTGAAGAGATTTTTCCTAATATCCAATCTGAAGACCTTCAATTTTTTTTTTTTAATTGACCCACAATTATTGCTTTTTTAGGACTTAAAAAAAAAAAAAATTCCAAACCTCGTACAGAAATCCATGTTTTTTAGCTCTTCTGAAAGTTGTTTTTATTCATAATAATGTTATTTATTACTCTTCAGCTCTCTGGAAACACTTCCTAGATCACTGCCTTGGTTGCAGGTGAGAACAGGGTTTCCTGGGAAATCTTACTGAGCATTAGAACCCAGAGGGATGATAAATAGACATGTCAGTATTTAACACTAACCAAAGGCATTTGAGACCAGATTGAACTAATTTTACCAGTAGTTAGTGTAATTAAATATTTTCACCAGGATGGAAAGCCGTGGTTTGATTTGGAAGTAATTTGCTTGACAAATATCAGATGTTAAAACAATTAAAGCTTAGCCATTTCTATTTAATCTCAAGTGGATCCATGAAAACAAGCCCCTGAATTATATCAGATTCATATATTAATTGACTCATGGATTTAAGACCAACAGGGACTATTATGGTCATCAAGTCTGGCCTTCTGTGTAAGCAGCCATGGAATTCCACCAAGTAAGTCGTGCATTCAACCACTATTTTTTAGAAGAAATCCATACAAACTGAAAAGTTGCAGTGACTTCATGGCTGTTGCAATCTTATTATATGGAAAATCCATAGAAAAATGGGAGCTGCAGGTGAGCTACACAGGTACAGCCCTCAGGGAGTGATTCCCCAAATATTTGCAGTCCTCATGGAGTGATTTTGAATCCTGATAAAAGAGAAAGAATCAAATTTACTAAATTTTACTGAATATTTTTACTACATTCAAATTTGCAGTTAGAAAATTAAGTAGTGTTAATTTAACCATTTGATAAAACCTCCTGTTTTTCGAGGGGTAAATGCCAGGAACTCCAGTTGGTTGAATCATAAATTTCTTTGTACAGTTACGATTTTGGTAAAAACATTAATTGTATTGTACTTGATTCTCTTAGTCCATTTTGAAATTTGGCAAACAAAAAATTCTGATTTTTTTAGTGAAAAAAATTCTTAAATTAGTGTTGCAATATAGTAACATAATACATATTATATATAATATGTAATACATTAATATAAAACACATATGAATGTGTGTAAAAATAAATGTACTGATTTATCCCTGATTATAATCATCATTATATACTGAGTTTCTATATTTTAAAAATATAATCTGTTCTATTTAAACAATCTCATGTACATTGCTTCACCTCTGATGATCTACAGATGTAAAAAAACTTCTTGAAGTTAAAAAAGAAGATAAGTTGGAGTTAAAATCAGAGTTTTAGTACAATCAGCTCTTTGTTAAGTCAACTACTGCAGTCTAAAATGTTCTGAACTGGTTCTAAATAGATCAAATTAATAAAGATCTTCGTAGGGGAAAAATAAATGTGAAAATAAACCTCCTTCTAGCTAAGGAATCCAGCAGGTGCTTTAGCAGCTGATCTTTTTTTGGAAGACCTTTTTCAAAACCTGAAAATCCTCTGTTCTTTTTTTTCTCCCCGGTATCCCCAACCTCGAGAAAGCTTTGGACAGTTTGTTTAGCTTTCCTAGGAGTTTGTCGAGCTTAATTTCAGTGCAGGGGATCCCAAGAGCTTTTAGTTTTTATAATCAATTCTACATGTACAGGCTTATTCTTAATGTAAAAATGACCAGTTGGCACATAATAATGTCAGCTGATTGGCATTCAGGTCAACAGCAGTGTTTGCTCTTCAGGTAGAAGAGTCACCTCCAAACCACTGTGACATTCAGTAATTTGATCATTGTGCTTTATTCATAACAAAACTGGCCTAACCCAACTCAGAAATGCTTCTGCTCTGTGGTTAAGTCCTGTTTTGAAATAATTTTATCTTATAAAGGCTGCTATTTTCTCCAGTTAGACATTAAAACTTGCCCAGAGCTCTTCAGATCTCTGAGGAAAATCGGGAATGATTTTTCAAAAATGTGTGTTTATGCATTTTTTGTGACTTAAACCACAGCGCATGTATTTATAGCTTTTAAGGCATGGAGCATCTGTTCTTCCTCTTCCAGGGTGTGTAAACAAGGCTGCCCTGGCTTTCCCTAAAATATCCCTGATTTTTACAAGTCCAACAGATGCACTGTGGGCAATTACAAGGCATCTTTAAGCCAGTCAGCTGGGCTTGTCCTAATCAAGCTGGTGGATGAACTGGATCACCAAGGGATTGCAGGGAGTTGGGAACAGCGTTTAGCACTTTGCTGACCTTGAGTCCACCTTTTCAAAACTCCTTCTGGAACTCAGATTTTTTCCAGCCATTTTCAAGTGATTTCTTCCACTTCCTCCTGAGACCAAACCACTTGATTGACCGGTGATGTTAAATGAAATTCTTGCACTGGAAAAAGAAAAATTGTTGGTAGTCCCAGACATGGAAATATTCATGGACTTTTTTATTTTTTTTTAGGGGTTGCAATTAAAATCTTCAAAAAGTTTTCAGCATATCTAACATCTGCCTTGAGTGTTTGACAACAGGCATTCTGGAATTTTTTCCATTGTGAAGGAAAATACATAGAAGCACAGATATAAACAGATATTTAATTCTAAATATATGATTTTAACTGTATTTTAGCCTTGTAGATACCACAATTCTATACCTGTGATAGCACTTTGCCTCATTTGAGAGCTGCTAATAACTGGGAAATGAAAACTGTGAACTTCTGAAGTGACATCACGTAGAAAATTAAGGGGTGTGAGGAGACTTTCTTAAGAACTAAAAGCTTTTTATAGCTGAGAACAGGATGAATTCTTTCTCAGAATTCCTTTGAAAGAATAATGGAGCTGAAGTTTGTACTGTGTGTGCAGTGCTACTTGATAAATCTCTGGCTAAAGGTACCTACATGAAAACATGGTTCCCCAAAGAGTTGTCATGATCTATGCTGAAGAAGTTAATGCAGTGAATAAGTTTTTTTTTTATTTTTTATTTCTAACTCACAGTTATGCCTTATATTTTTGTTTAAACTTGGTAGACTTTGTGCTGCATCAAAAACAGCAATGGTCTCTCTACTTCAGCTTTAGAACTAGCCCATGCTGGATCAACCAAGTGGTAGAAATGAGTCATGGCTGACCTGTTTTCTCGTGGTGAAATGAAAATTATCAGTTTCCTGTGTCTTAGAAAATCAAGCAAAAGCAAAAAAAAGGGTTTTTTTTTCAAAATATTCAAAAGTATTTTCCAAATATTCAAAGTTTAACACTATTTTGGTGAATTTACCTATTGTTTATAAAATGACATCATCAATCCATATAGATCTACGTCAAATAAGAAGCTCTACAACAGTAATTGTTTTTAGATTTGCTCTGTGGGTAATCACATTTGATGTTACCCTGACAATTTGCTCTCTCAGTTCATCAGACAGACAGTTTTCTGTTGAAATGTACCAAAGCAAAATCCAAAAAATGCGACCTAATCCCTCTAAAGCACAATTTGCCACCCTGCTTTCTGAAATTCTGGATCTTGAAAGGTTAAACTCTGAAAATTCCTTCATATTTCTCTTTATAATAATCCCCTGGCAGAGAATTGGCTCGGTTGGTTGGAGCCTGGTGCTAATAATGCCAAGGTTGTGGCTTCAACCCCTGTATGGGCCATTCACTTTAGAGTTGGACCCGATGATCCTTGTGGGTCCCTTCCAACTCAGAGTGTTCTGTGATTCTGTGATTTACCTTTTGCTTGGTTTTCTGTGTTAAAAACAATGGGACCAAACACTGAATTAATCAACGTTGAAGATGAACACTTGTAAAGTAGGTGTGTAGGGCTTCATTTCTTTTACAATCATGGAATCATAGGATATCCTGAGTTGCAAGGGACCGACAAGGATCATCCAGTCCAACTCCTGGCCCTGCACAGGACACCTCAACAGTCCCACCCTGCACCAGAGAGTGTTACCTGAAAGCTTCTTGAACCAGTTTTGGTGCTGTTACCACTGCCCTGCGGAGACTGTTCAGTGCCCAACCACCCTCTGGGTAAAAAACTTTTTCCTGCTATTTCCCAAACTTATATTTGGGACTTTATTTGTTCCTTCTGGATTATTATCTCGGCTGGATGACTTACTGCTTCCTAGGTATTCATCCCCCAAAACATGTAAACCCTATGGTTTGCCATTGGCCTCTGGGTACTTGTGAACTCTGGTGTTAATTTTATTGGTCCTTGGGATTTCCTTTCTCTGGTCACTCTTTCATTGGAATAAACCCCGTAACACGTAGGTCCAGCCCAGCCCTCAGCTGCAGTGACAAAACCTCTTCTGCAGCACATGAAATGGGCTATGGCATGTACAGTATATGTAATTTAATTTTCCAGCCTGAGCAGTTCTTCTCTAGTGCCCTCGCTCTGCTATGTCAGAAAGCAGGACTTGATGGTTTGTCTGGGTTTCCCTGTTACAGAGGTGACACCGGGTCAGCTAAAACAAAAACAAAAACAGATAAAAAAAAAAGAAGCTGTACAGTTACACAATAGTTCTACACTACAGGCAAGTTCAACGTGGCTGAGAGAAGGATGAGTTTTATAGCTTAGGAGAAAATCCTATATGCACCCCAGCCATGGAATAGGATTCCAGTTTATGAACATGAGCTATAAAAAATTGTGCAGCCTTTGGTATCCTGTTTAATCTGGTTGCTCATCTATAAAATGAGAATATTGATTCTGATCCCTCACCGTCTCCAGCGAGGTTTTTAAGGGTGTATATAAAGCACCTATAGATCTGTGTGCTCTGCAGAGATGCTTTACAAGTGCAAAGTCCTTTTAAATGGTGCAAAGTCTGCTGTGATCGGCTGTGGTAAAGGGGTAATTCACCTCACGGTGGTGCTTGGGGGCTGCCAGGCTGCCTTGCCACGGAGCTGGCAGTGTCTGCTGGAAAACAGAGCTGGAAAAGTCAATTCAGCTCTTGCTCAGGTTAAAGGGAAGATTGCATTGTTATACCTTTCGTTGGAATTCTGAGGGCCACTCCAGTTCAATGCAGGCTGTATTAATGTGCATCAGTTATCCATACACCGAGCCAGTCAATGGCTGCATTGATCCAGAGCTGTGTTTTCTTTCAGAGGATGCTACAATGAGGCAATAGAAATCATTAGGGCTTGTGATATTGAAATCCTCTTGGTGCTGCCAGACATGGAGCTCACATTTCACATGCTGTTGCAGCAGCACAAGAGCAGTCATGCCTGGAATCTCGAGTGAAAGTTTCTGTTTATATTTTTTATTGAGTGAGTCTGCACTGGTTTGTTCCTTTCTTTTGTGCTTAGGATATTTTACTGAGGTATGTCATGTGTACCTGATAACCTGGTCAGTGGAAGGTATCCCAGCCTGAGGCAGGGAGTTGGAACAAGATGGTCTTTAAGGTCACTTCCAACCCAAACCATTCTGTGACTCTGTGATTTTACGATTCTATGATTTTATGTATAAGATATACCATCCATTTTCTCATGTGTTGAATGTGACCCTGGGCATGACATGGTTTGGGTTGGAAGGAGCCTTAAAAGGTCATCCATTTCCACCCCCCTGCCTTGGACAGGGTCACCTTCCTCTAGACCAGCTCAGAGCTCTGGACTTTCCTGATAAGCCCCAAAGCTGCATCTGAAGCTCTGACACACCTCTTTCAAAACCTTAGGACCTCATGGTTGTACAGGTTCCTTCCTTGGAGGACTCTTCCCCCTTTTACTTGTCATCACAACCATTTTAGAATGAGCCAAAGTTTTTGAACATTCACTTTTCCCAAGAAACTTTTGCACATGGCAGAACGTCTGAACACTTTATAGACTTTCAGAGTTGATATTTTGTTCATTAATAATAGTAATTTGGTCATTAAAAAAATGTTCATGAGCCCTTCTACCGAGGGCAATGCAGAGACACAGTTCCAGTTCCAATCTAAGTATAAAGAGTCTCTTACAAGTGGAAAATACAAAGAAATTATGTGATAGTGGTTAGCATTATACAGGGGATTTTCAGCAATCTGCAGCCTCATAATTGTCAAGTTCTTTAGTATATTGTAGGGAGAAGGTGAATAATAACTTAGAAATGAAGAGTTGGAGGCGTGAATAAGACAACATTGAGAAAGCTGGAGGTTTAATTTGGCTGAGGAAGAAATGGCAGAAGTGAAAACAGAGAAAGAATTTAGAGAACACTTCCCCAGTCACCCAAGCAACACAGCCCACTAAATACCCCCAGTAACATGTGCTAATAAATCTGTGTTCAGGAAGGGGAGTTGTCAACAGGTCGTTCCAATTTTCAAATAAGGTTTGTCCTCGCAGGTTTTCTTCACACCTCTCCTGATGTGGCTGCAGGATTAGGACTATAAAAAAGGCAAGTCATAGAAACAAATTGGAAAATGCCAACCCTCCCTCTTCAAGTTTCCTTCAGAAAAATTGCTTGGGAAAAAGTCTCGTAAGAAGACCTTGGTGTCTCGAGGGATGGAAGAATTAGAGTGTGGAGAGTTGAGGAAACGTGTCAGGTTTTTGGGAGGTTATGGAGCTGATTCAGCTTATCTGGGTGTATGAGGTGACATTCTCTCTGGTCTACACTGCCTGAAAATGTCAAATATTCCTTTCATTTCCTGCAGCGGATGTGAAGATGTTTTACAAGGTGGCTTTTTCTAAATGATCCTGAGATAAAGAGAAACTTCATACAAAAAAAGCTGTTCTTCGTGGTAACCCCTCTGGAAACCCAAGGACTTTCGGATAAAGTTTTGTTAACGCTCTGTTAAGTAGCAAAATGTTATTGAGGGTGTGGTGGTTCAGGTGAAACACTAACCCCAAATCTTGACTGCTTGTTACTATTAAAGACCTCCTGGCACTTTTCACGAGAGCAGAGGTGTGAGCCCTGGTGTCCTGGCCAAATTCCAGCCTGGGTAATTAAATCCTGCTTCCCTAAAATCCCCCCTGTAGCTCCAGCCGAGCACGGGGTTCTTCATTTCCTCTCTGAAAGTGCTGCACAGAATTGCTTTGTGCTGGTAAACAGCTGCCACATCTCCCCCCAGAGGAATTGCTGCATTTCAGGACTGAACTCTCTCTTTTTCTCCCTCTCTCACGCACGTAGGACACGGTATTGCCCCGGAGCACCCACGAGCATCCCTCCTCCTCACTGCATGCACTAAGCGTGCAAGGCAGAGCTCTGTCTCTACAAAGCAGCCCCACACCACATTCCCCTCTCTCAGTCCAATATTAGCAAGCCCTGCTCGACTTTCGGAGCTCAGCCTAAAAATACCTTGCTGTTTCTGAAGAGCTGGGGAGCTGAAGTGTTGCGGGGGCTGCTCCCCTTGATTTCTAGATATTGGTCATACCTGGTAAATGGTTTCATTTTCTTTGCTGAGGAAGAAATCTGGAGTCCACTTCTACTGGGGCTTGTTAAGCTGTTGCCTTGGGGGCCAGTTGATCAGTTGTTAAGTAGTAAGCAGCTTTGGCAGTCAACAGGCGCAGGATCCCCTGCAGCTACTCCAGCCTGCCTGTCCTATCATTCTTTATAGAGGGAGCAGAGTATTGTCTTAGAAGTGCAATAATGATAAAATACCTACAGAACCTGCTCATTCCATTTTGCATGCACCGGTATTTTAGAGAAGTGTGTGACATCCATATGATTACATATACACACACACACACACACACACACACACACACACACACACACACACACATTTATGGACTTGTCAATGGGGGCTCTGAAAGTCCAGCTGAGAATTTTTTACAGATTTTTTTTTACAAATTTTTTTTTTTTTTGGTGATAAATCAGGGGCTCTAAGTGAAAAGACAACAGGCTGAGAATGGTGGGAGCTGTACAAAGAGCTGTTTGCCCTGGCTCTTATCAGCTTCAGTTCCTCAAGAAAAATTATGGGGAAATATGGCAGGTTTTTCTGGGAACTCCAGCAAAAATCACAGCCAGGCCAGCGAGATCCACACCTGGTGCAGGGCAAACCTGCCACACTTTGGCTGACAGCAAGGAAGTTCTTTAGTCATAATGTCATCTCTGAGTTGTGGTATCAAATAGTATATTTTTTTATTTTTCTCTCGAGTGTTATGACAAACTTGCATGAAAGGTGTGATATGTTCTAAGCACTGGGACAAAAAAGCCCAGCTTTGTCATTTCTCTATCTCAAAACCAGTTTCAGTGGCCGCAGAAATATCTGTCTTCTAATCTTTGTGCACACGGAGAAATTTCACCCACCTCATTTTTACTCAGGTGAGCACATCAGGAATGATTCAAAGCAGGCTCGGCAGACTCCTGCTTTTCACATGCCAGTAGGGTTTTTTAAAATGTATTTTATGCTGGGCTTATTTTGTTTGGTTTTTTGGTTGACTGAATTACCTATATTCCTTGAAATAGTGTTTAGTAATTCTCAGCGACTGCAGAGATTCCTACTGGGAAGTGGTCAACGGATCACAACAAACCCCACTGACTCTGGGCTCTCCTACTGCTTTAACTCAATTGCACTTTCTTATCCAAAGCCACATCTCTTAGGAAAATCCCAGAAATGCTGTTTGCTGTGAAGCATGGTTTTAATATTATCACAGCTATTTCAAAAGACAAAAGATTAGAAAGACTATTTGGGACTGAAGGAAGAAATAGTTCCTAGGGATGGATTTACCACAAACAAGCCTCACATTTGCTGCTAATGTTCACTTCATAGTCTGTCTTCAGCTAAATCATTTCCCCCTTGATGCTGAATGTAACTTCTATGGATATGAAAGGGGGTGGCCATTCTTCATCCGTGTCCTGATCTCCTACAGGCTGTAAATAATTACAGGCAAAATGGTAGCTTGGGATTTTCTGATTTATTTATTTTTGGCCTATATTGATAATGTATTGCTGGGATTCCAAGCTCGTTAAAAAGTCAGAGGGGGAAGTGTAACTAAAAGGCAGATGGATTTTGAAGAGAGCTGGTTGCTAAAGTCAAAGCCCATGGAGCTGATCCATAACAAAATCACTTGCATCCTAGGAGAAGGACTGTGAACTTACTTATGGTTTTGCAGCAAGAGATGGGATAGAACTTGTCCATTTAGTCTGAACAGCTGATATTTATCATGACAATGCCATGATATGTGATAACATGTCATGACATGTGATAACAAATGTATTGCTCCTCATACTTGCCAAAAAGAGGTCAGGCAAGAATTTCAGCAGGAAGCCCAGAGGAACGATTGTTTAAGCCCATCATTCCATGCAGGAACAGACAGGGCTTTATTGACAGGTGCCACCTGCAGCAGGATGGTAAATGCCCAAGGCTTCTGTCTGCACATTTGTGTGTATTTGCTGTTGGTTCCTCCAAAAATGATCTCTCCTCCTCCTCCTCCTCGTCTTCAGCTTTTCTACAAAGGCACCTAAGTCAGATGGGTAGGAAGGAGCCGCAGGTAAAAGATGGAAATGCCTTAATAAGAAGACTCTCCAATTAAAGTAGTTAGTGGCTTTATGGGCAGAGGTCTTAATTTCTGAATTAGGATTGTGCCTTGCAGCTTTCTGCCTTCCTCTGCAGTGACTTTCTCCTGGAGCTGATTCTTCATGAGTGGAGTCACCCCAGCAGTTTGTTCCTTGCCCCATAGCAGACCTCCAGCAGATCTATTAATTCTCTGCAGCCAAATCATTCAGATGCCTGTCTTAGGACAGCAAAGAACCATGAAGTGGTTTGGGTTGGAAAGGCCCTTAAAGATCATCTCGTTCCACCCATAGGGGGTTGGAATTATGCTTCTCTTTTCTTTGTTTGTCTCTTCCTCTGAGAAAAACATCTCCTTTTCATATTTAACACAAAATCAAGCAAACAAGATTCTTTGGTTCTGTGGCTTTATCCCTTCTGATAGCAGGAATCACAGCCCAGAGAGAAGCATCCTCTGCAGGTTGGATCTTCGATACATCAAACGACAACGTTGCCATTGTTTTGAGAGGGTTAACTAAGATTAATGAGAAAAGAAACATGAAGCCATGGAGGATCAACATTACAAATCAATGACTGAATAAATTTAATGTGTATTCCAGCTGTACTTTACCTGGCATGAGACTGATTCTTAAGAGTGTATCTTTTATGCTCCTAAATAACCCAGAAGGACAGGAACACAGCTTCCCCTTTAATAATGCTTTATTTAAGGTTTATACAGTAGTCAATGTATTGATTTAGGAGGAATTTGTAGAATAAAAAAAGAATGCTTAATAAGGTACAAATAAAGTCCTCCAGCTTTCTCCATTCCTCATCCTTAACATTTGCAAGCTGTAACTCCAATATTTTAATTCTGGGGAGCAAAGCCATCAGAAAATAAAACCAGACTTGCCGGTAGTCAGTGTTAGTTTGAACCTTTAGACTTTGCATGGATGAAGTAACTTCTCTGAAAGGTGAACTCTAGATTGTGGAGCTTCCTCTAGCACCATTCAGTAAGTTTTGAAATCACCCCTTGTATGCGCATTTTATTTATTTATATGTAATTATTTCTCAGAGATGGGAACTGTAGCTAATTAACACTCAGAGATGGGAAATGTGACTTTGTGTCTTTGAGACTTTGTCGTTAAACTTCACGACGGAGCCGACTCGCTTCGCTCCTTTAATCTGAACGTTGCTACCCTTAAACTGCCTCCTAAAATTGCCATTTGTGTGGCAAATCTGCCGCAATCCCACTAATTACACGTATGAACCAGCGACAAAGGGAGCCCTTTCCCATGTCTGAGCGCTCCCGCAGTCCAGCCTCATAATCAGATTCCGGGAATTGAACTTGCAGAAAGTTTGTGCTCGCCTTGTGGATTTTCATTTCAGATGTTGTCAACTCAAGGGCATTTGGACCAATCAATATCTGTCTGTCTTCTCTCACAGAGAAAGTTGGCTATTAGAAAAGAGAGGCTTAGAGCAGGCTCAGCCAATACCATTAGCCCTAGCCTAAGGGCAGTTGTGTCCGTGTGCCGGGGTAGGCACCTGCCCCCTCCCCTCCCCCACCATTAAGAAGGCCACTGGGGATGTCATTTGGACATAGCGGGCAAAGAGCACTTCTTTATTCTTTCTCTTTTTTACACCCAGACTTCACCAAAAATCAATAAATCTGTTCTTTGCTTATTTTCAGAACTTTACTTCAATATAAGCAAGGACTTTCCTTCCAGCTACAAACTCCAGTAGCACCAAGTCAGGGATTTTTTTTTTTTTTTATTTTATTTTGTGTGTGTGTGTGTGTGTGTGTGTGTGTATTTTTTATTTTCCTTTCTCTGTTCCAATTTGAGAAATAATTGGAAATAATATCCACTGTTTCTTCTTTTCCCTGCTAAAGATTTTTTAGAAGAAAGACCTTGATCTGCTGAGTCTTTTCGTGATTCAGCACTTGATTTTTCTCTCCTTGCTGTCCTTTTATTGCTAATGGTTTTATATGATCAGGGAGTGAGATGATACATTTCTTTGTTTTCCAATCAACCATATTGAATAGGATTTTTCTATTTTCTGTGTCAAGGCACTATTAGTGACACTGCTGTTGATAATTCTTTGAATATGAAACTACCACCCTTCAATTTAAGGCACGGGGGGACCAGATATATATTCTGGGAAGGCATCAAACCCATCTTTGAGTGCTGTGAGATTATTTATTAAAGGCATATTTTTTAAGATACTCTTTCTCTGAAATAAGAAAGAAAAAAAAAAAGGTGAATTAAAGATGATTGAACTCAGTAACCCAATGACCAAACCAAGTAGCAATGGGCATAAATATGGAACCTTAAGAGCCTTAGGGATGTTAAGAAAGCTGCAAGAAATGCAGGTAAATTGTCACTGGAGGGATGTTCACTGAGAATATGATGACAGAGGACCAAAAGAGAAGGCAAAAGCAAAAATGGAGTTGATGTGGATGGAGAGATGATCCAAAAATAAAAAAAAAAACAGAACACCCCCCCCCATATGAAATAGTTTGGAAGGAAAAATCTAGAATAAAGCTTGAAGACTGAAAGTTGTTGGTCAAACCCAGTTGAGGGAGCCAGTGGTAATAACTTCATTTAACAGATCTGTTAACAGAGCTCATCATGATGAGCTTTAATGGATGTTCTATCTGTTGTTCTTTTGGCTGTGAGAATCAAAATGGACAAAGTTCCTGGAAACAGGAGGATCTCACCCTCTACCAAAAAGTCTGGTCACATTTGAAGGTTCAAGTCCTGGAATTCTTACAGTTGAGATTTAATATTTTGACTTTCAGAAAGTAAATGAATAGTTGGGTAAGTGCACCTTTTCTACTGCTGGATCATGTTGTTCTCAAGCAATTGAGGAGCTTTGTTTGGATAAAAAGACTAAGATTTATCTCAAATGATTTACTAAAGTGGCTTGTGAACCACTGCAGACCTGGCCTGAAACCATCACCTTGCTCAATTCCTATAAATATGTATTTGGGCACTTAGGAAATACCAGTGTGAAGGTTCCTTTTCTGTGGTGATTCGGTCTTGAAGCAAGAATTCAAAAGAAAGAGGAACAAGTCTTATAAAACCCATGAAGCCATGGAGTGAAATGCGTTGTTTGAGTTGTGTTTCACTTCAGAATTTGGCATTTTTTGGCTATTTCACTCTAATAGCAAGCAAAGAATGTTGTAATTAAATATTCTTCAAATGACCCATGAGAACTTCTTAAGGTTCAAAGCTTTCCATCACCTAAAGATCTCACAGATAGCCCTGTGATGGGGGAACATGCTGGAAGTTGAACTTAGCTCCTCTGGAGGTACATGGCAGAATGTCTTTGCTGATAAGCCATGACCAGTTGTGTTGGTTTGAGTTTGAACGGTTTAATTGGCATTTTAGCTATTTAAAATCACCGGCAAGATGCTCCAAACAGGACAGTTAGGGCCAGGAAACTCTCCTCCCGCCATGGCTGACATGGATTGTGGATGTATATCCACAAGGGAAGCGTTTGGGAAGATCCTTGTGGCTGGAATCCCCCAGGAAGATGTCAGGATGCAGGGAGAAGAGCCAGTGCTATCCAAGAGGAGCTCAGTTAATTAAGTAGGAAAGTTTCCTGAAGAAGGGATTTCTAAGTGGTTTGTAGCTATGAAACCAACTTTATAGTAGTACAGGTTAATTTTTAAAGTGGCTTTAAATTAACACAGTTTTTGGGGTTGGAGATGTTTTTCCTTCTTTTTTTTTTTTTTTTTACCTCTAAAATGTACAAGGTTCAAGTTTTGGATTCCTCTCCCAGCCTGGCAAGGCCCCTGCATTTGCAAGTGCTTGTGCTGCTTCGTTGAAAATAATATTACTGTGCTAAACAACGTCAGCTTGGGATCACTTATGGGATTTAGAGGTGTTTTTAAGGGGTGAAGGCCAGGACACTGTAGAGTGAAAACCTCCAGAGCAAGGAAAATAAGGTGCATTTCTTATCAACCCCTGAAAGAGCTGCATTTCGTTCAAGTGGCTGAAATGCACATGGAAAAAAAAGTACCCAAGCAAAGTTTTATTTAATGCATAAGTCATAATGACTTGGTAGGATTCTTTGAGACTGATGGGTAAAGGGATAGATTTTGTTGCTGCTTAATCTCCAGAGCTGAAAATATTTCTTCACTTGGGCGAGGAAAGTTGTTTTGGCCCCAAGTGGTTATTCATTGTATGGATTATCATTTAGAGCTACAGCAAGATGCGTTGTTTTTGATATTTAAATGGAAAGAAAAAATAAATAGCATGTCCTTTTCAAAGCAAACATTTCAAAATGACTGGTCAATACCAACTATTAAAAAAATCATAGGTTCCTTAGCTGGACTCCCACATCATTAAAGCCTGAAGGAATTTGGTTGCAGACATTACTGAGCAAGATCCCACCATTACACACCTGTCACAGAAAGGGATCTGACCAAACCAATCACTTCTAAAACTATTTAAATGTCATTATGATCACTGAGTTCTTTGTTTTAGCTCTTTGGTAACATGAAAATTTACATTTTTGTATTTGCTCTGAAAGGGGAATTTTGGACTAATTAGATTTTGGATTTAAGTTCCATGAGATGGGTAAATATAGCAAGGTCCCAGGTAAGCCCAGTGTGGACCCAGTGTCCTGCCAGTGCTGTGGTGTGAATTTTCACTTCGTTCTTCTGCAGGCTTTGAGGGACACTCAAGCCACATATGGTGCTTATCTGAAACCAGAGAGAGACAACTGTGGAAAGAGAAATGATTCAACAACACTTATTTCTTACCTGGATGTGACTTGCCAGCTCAGCCAAACCAATTAAAGCTGATTTCATGTCCCAGACATTCACCTGTCCAAAGGTACAGCACGAAGGACAGGTGTGAAATCAATTAAATAGTGCATTAAAAGACTGTAAAGTCTCTTTAAGAAAAAAGTCATCAGGAAACAGTTCCTGCTCTATTATTCACATTATCCTTTCACAGAAACATTTCACCAAAATGCTTCAATTAGGCACATAGAGATCTTTTCTAAAATATATTTTATATGTATATCTATATATATATCTTCCTCTACGATGGAATTTGCTGCTATACAGACAGGAATTTGATTGTTACTTCTGTCATTAGAAGAACAAAAGCATCTGAAATTTAATCTGTGATCTCCTTAAGATCAAATATGTCCAAACCTAAAATTTAGTAACAAAGATTGTAAAAGAGGCTCAGAGGATTAGAAGGGTTCATGAACGAAAACAAGGTCCCACTTCTAAAACTTCCACAATCCTTTGTGTTTCTGGGCATCCAATTTTACGAGGACAACAGAGCTCTTCAGACTGAAATATCAACTGGAGAAAACCACATACTTAAATATCTTGACATAAAAAAAAAATCCTTTGAAGAGGATGAGCACTCACTGGAAAAATGCTATGCAACTCTTTGTTTCATATTGAACTGGGAATCTTGTTTTTTTCTCTGAAACTTTTAAATCCAGCCTTGACTTTGCCAATATCTCAGTGTCACCAGCACCTGGTGAGATTCTTGAGGTTCTCAGGCACATGGTGTGACTCTTGGGGTTGGTCCTATGCAGGGCTTTGACTTGGAACATCCCTTCAGCATCGGGATGGTCTGTGATTCTGTGACCATTTCTGCAGACTCAGGGGACATGGTCATCTTCTGCTCCTGTTTGCAGCTCATAGTAACAGAATTTCTCACTAACTGTGTAAATTAGCAAGTCCGCTCAAGCTGCTTATGAGCTCAAGTTCTAGAAAATAAATGCCATGAATTTGCCACAGAGTCTGCTCATAGGTTCATGTTGTAAAGAAGCAGTTTGGTCTTGCATAAACCAGGCAGGAATTCAAACTACTGTAGGAAATCATATGATCATAGAATATGCTGAGTTGGAGGGACCCACAAGGATCATCGAGTCCAAACCTTAGCCCTGCACAGGCCCATCCCCAAGAGTCACACCATGTGCCTGAGAGCATCACCCGAATGCTCCTTGAGCTCTGGTAGCCTCTGGAAGCCTGTTCAGTGCCCAACCACCCTCTGGGGCAAGAACCCCTTCCTGATATCCAATCCAAACGTCCCTGACGCAGCTCCAGCCATTCCCTCAGGTTCTGTCACTGGTCCCCACAAGGAAGAGATCAGTCCCTGTCCCTCCACCGCCCCTCATGAGGATGCTTCTCAGGATGTACTTCAAAACAATATGGGTTATTTTTTTGGTTGGGATATTTGGGGATTTCAACACTAACAAAGCACGAGGAGAGGGGCAGATGCAGCGCTGGGGACACAAACTCCCTCTCTGTTGTGCCAGAGCAGTTCCCTTTCCAACCGTGCATGAACTACGGGCATGAACACATCCTGCTGTGGGCTCCCCAGTGTCAACCTTTGAGCACATTAGTGTCACTTGTGGCTGCACATCCCTGGTGCAGGGCCTGTCTAATGGACAGTGGTGGGAGCAGCAGACAGAAAACCCCTGAGCTGGAGCCCATCAGGCAGCGAGCGTCGGATGTGTCAACTCCTGCTTCTCTGCAGAAAATGTTTCTTAGCGTCTCCAGCCTCGTTGCTCCCAGTGAATGTGCATGCCAGCTTTAGTGCCTGCTCCACTTATTTCAGGGATTTTCATGTCAGCAGCCCCATAACAGTCCAAAGTCATCTTTTTTTTTTTTTTTTACTGTCAGTGTTAGGAAATCTTCTTCTTTAACCAAATTCTGACTTGCTTCCTTCTTGTTCAGGCAAAACTAGTTGGAAAATCTCTGACCGGAACAAAGATTCAACCTTCTTGCATATTAACACTGCGGAAAAATTAGAAATGTGGAGATTTTTTTTAACAATCTGACCCATCATCCGTCTCTAAGGAACAAGAGGAATCCATGTCTTAGAATTTTTAAAGACCTAATAAATAATTTGCCACAACCACAGGGTGCTATGGCATAATGGACATAAGGTAATATTTAATCTGCTTATTTACAACATTAAGTAAAATATTCTGTTTCTTTTTTTTTTTTCAATATATATTAGTGTTTATTGTGATAAATATTTGAAATCTCACTGCTAGGTTCTCAGCTTCTTGGTGTGTTTGGGAGCCTCACACAGTTAGAATTATTCCATTATGCTATTAAAGCGTGGAATGTGCAACATGCCTCACACCTCAAGGCATTTCTGGGTTCATTTTTATCTTTTTGAATACCTGTAGCTTCCTTTCTGCACAAACATTTTACTGGGAGCGCTCTCTCGGATCTGCCAGTTAACTTCCCCTTGAAGCCCGGTGGCCTCCTCCGCTCTGGTGGTCACTCATCTCGCCCCTCTCAGATCTCAGAAGGGGGTGGCAAGAAACACAGTGAATGAAATATCAAGCAAATTCACATCAAATGGCAGCGTGACCCCCCCAGGTAACAAACAGGCACCGGGTGTAAAACCGCTCTGCCCCGTAACGCGTCGCTCTCTGCGGCGTTTGTGGGTCCCTCGCGCTGGTGGCACCGTGTCCCTGTGCGTGTCCCAGCCTGGATAAATCGGAGCAGCTCCAGCCCTCCCCACATTGCTGGTGTTATGATTCTTGATTAGAGATGCAACGCCGGGTAGGTGGTGGCTGGGAGGGAGGAGAGGGGGAGAAAGGACCAGCACAGAGTAACTGTTTTATTGATGCCGGGAGTCTCGGCTAAAACACAGCTCCTGCTGCATCTCTTCCAGCAGCGCTGGCTGAATCCTTTCCCTCATTTGATACAGTGACCTCTCAAGTGCATCATTGCCCTGAGGGCTGAGGGCAGTCCAGCAACTGCTAAACCCCTTGGGTTGATAATCTTCTCCCACATTTGCCCTTAACACCAGACATACCACCATTAGCTACAGCTCCACTGGTGCTCATTAGAGCCGATCAATATAGACTAACATAAAGAATGCTGCTGCGCCTTCTGTTATTTTTCAGTTACTGCAAATTTACAGATTTTCACCTACAATATGAGGCTTTGCTGCTGTACTATGTAAAAAAAGAGGATTTGAGACCAAAAAAATAAAACCCCAACAACAACAAACCCAGCAGTTTTTATTAGATGCCTAAGTGTTCTTTATCTTGCTTCTCGAAATGCCTCGTTACCGGGAAGTGGGCGGGAGACGTTCTGTGCAAAATTCTCTTTGGGTTAAGTTACTGTAAAATCACAACTTTTACAAATCACAGCGGATGTGTTCATAAACAAAACCGGGCACATTTTAATATGAAAGTGATTTTGAGCCTGAAAACCCTGTGCAGATGCTTCCATGAACTTGGCCTGATGTTTTTGAGCCCGCTGACTGCGTCGGTGCTCTTTTGGGTTGTGTGGCCACTTGAAGGTCTATATGTTGAAGGCATATATGTAGAGTGGCTCCAGCATTGCATTCTACCACCAGCAGGTGTTGCCAAAGATCATAGCAAGAACAGCAACAACAATTAACAAATATATAATTCTTTTCCCACATTTTAACCCAAAGAGTCTCTCAAATGATTCACATGCCACTGATTGCAATGGGAAACTACAAAGTCAATATTTAAAAAAGGCAAAAAAATCACCTCATATGTATTAGGCATTTTGCAAGGAATAATAAACAAATGCTCGAATTCATTGGGCATGATACATTTTTTTTTTTTTACTTTTCATTTGCGTTTGCTAAAAGGAAGGTCAAAAAACTTCACTGGGTTTACCAAATGGCAATGTTGTGTGAATACAAAAGTTGGGATTTTTCGTGCTTTGTTTCGTCAGTTTGGTGGTTCAAACTTTACAGTTCTGCTTGGGATAGAAAGCAAGGAAAATACAGCACTGAGGCAACTTCAGGAAAATATTAACAAGATAGAAAACAAACTTTTTATTCAGTATGAAGACAGATATTACTTCTCATGGGTAAACCCAGGGCGGTTAACTGGTTATATGGAAGTGTGTTGAATTATACTGGAAGTGTGTTGAATTCCAAGGAATCAAAGGGAAAAAAGCCTCATCTACACCAAGTCTTTCCATATTCTAGGATTTCAGGCCTCCTTTATCTTACTCAAAACGGTGGCTTAAAGAGTTCAATGTCAATTGCTGAATGGAAAGCGATTTTAAACTCTCTATTTGAGCTGAAGAAGTAGCAAATAGCAAATTTTACCTGCTTTTTCATTCAACAGCTTCACTTTAGTGGTAGTTCTCCAGTGTCGTAGGTGATTAAACACTGCTGTTGAGTGACTTATTTATCCAGGACCTTTCTGAAGAGCTGGAAGGGTATGAGGATTTCACTTGTGGAGCGAGGGATTTCTCAAAGTCCATTGAAGCACCTTTGCTCGGAGAACGGCACAACTTCTCCAGATGCGTCCTTTGCTTTAGTGGACCTATTTGCATCTTAGGTATTACTTAGTGTGAGTGATGTGGTAGGACTGAGCCCTTGATGATAGGCTGATTAATGAAATCCGTTCTGCTGGCTGAACATAATGGAAAATGGGATTCTGTTGGCTTCTAAAGGCTGAAATTCATCTCCATGCAAACGACACACGTTTTATGTATGTCATGAGCCTCCCACTATCCTTCTGCTTAGATGGGGATTTCATCCAGTGAATGGAAGGGTGGTTGTTACATCCATTAGTGGCTCTAAAATGTGCCCAGTAAACCCACTGCTTATGACTTTGCCTCAAGTTTGAATCTTCCCTTCAGGAAAAACTTGAGGAAAACCTATCAGTGAATGAAACCTAAAAAAACCCCTCCTTTTTCTAACAGCAGAATTTTAGGAAAAAAAAATTAAAATATACGATTTTAAGACTTTTAGTGAAAGAAAACTGGCAAAATCACTTGGTATGTAACTTGATGAGTTAAGTAATGGCAGGTAAGTTCTAATTTACATCTTTCTCACTCAGCTCGCTGTTGTCAGTCCTTATTCATAGTCTGCTAAATTAATGGGCTGTATGATCCCAGCTCCCCTGTTTATTTCCCTGCAACTGTAAATCTTGTCCTTAAAATTCTGGTCAATTGGCTTCGAGTTCCTTCCTTGTCCCACGATGAAGACAGGAAAGGGCCATATTTTCCAAATCACGCTTCGTTTCTGTAGTTCTTTTGTGAATTCCCTCCAACTTTTCCAGCATTCACATTTCCAGGCGTAGGATCCAGGGGGGAGCAAGTATCTCAGCACTGGGTTCACAAATCTTGCTGACAGCAGCAATAATTCCTCACCACGCCTCTGGATAGTCCATGATTTTCAATAATATCACAATCCAGAACTAACAGCCACTGTCCAATTGAGACTAATATATCCTGTGTTTTGATCAACAAGGAAAGGTTCTTCGGAATTTTCTCTGGATATATATTCCAAACCTTAATTATTGACCAAATTGGCACTTCAAGCAACAATGTCTTTGGCTGTAAATTAGCTGGTTTTAATGGTCTGCAGCAAGGCTTTCAATATCCTCTTTAGTGCCAAGTTTGAATGATGGAACTTGCTATATATGCTGACACTTTTTATTCTTAAACACCTAACGTGCAATATGTTCCCGGGAGTTTTAAAGGGTAAGATAAAATGTCAAAATTGTTCAAAAGTATCATGTATATTTTTTACTCAGAAAGTTACATACTCAAAACTCTAATCAGTCCACCTGGATTTATGAAATCCCTTGTTATCAGAGCGGTGTGAAAACTGGACCAGAGATAAAGAAAATGGTATTTTTATAGAATGGTCCTTTGAGATGGGGCTGCTCCTCTGTTGTCAATGTAGGCCAAAGTGCCAGTGGGAAGTGCAGTACATGACCTTAGTCAATTAGCAGGGTCTCCTTAATCTCTTGGGATTACTTTGATCTGCAATATCAAGTCTAACACCTTAATGAAATTTTACAGATAGTCACAGAAGACATCCATGTAGTGAAAAAAACAATTTCATTTTAAACCCAAACTCCTAACACATGCTTAATAAATCCCCAGAAGGGAAATAATAACTATAACCATATTCAACATAAATTTCTCTTTTTTTTTTTTTTTTTTCACACTGTGTTTATGGCTGAGAAAAACAAGATTATAATAGACAGGACTTTGCTTTTGAAAACTGGGAACAGATCAAGCTGCTGATTCACATTTTTCTTGTGGAAAACATGTTATTTGTTGCTGTTGCGTTTTCAATCTCCTGAAATAAGAGTGGTGGGCCAAATCTTAATTGTATTTTTTTTGTGAATGTATTTCTGATATATTCAGTTTTATGAAATTTCTGATATATTCAGATATATGAAATTTCCATAGCAGAGCTCTGTCCTGATATGTTTATTCAACGCACTTATTTTAAAATTTATGCTCATTCAAATCTTGTCACCGGTCTGAACAGTCTTGGTGGAGTTGGACAACCCGGCCTATTTCCGATACAATTTTTAAGTGACTGGGTGGCAAAGAAATTGTGATGTGTGTTGATTTTTTTTGCTTTTCTCTGCTTCCTCAGACCATTTCACCTGCAGGTCTTGCAGCAACACTTCAGTGGGAATTTTATTTTTGGGGGAAAAGTTCCAGGATTCCCCTCTCAGAGGTGAAAACACTGCAGGGATTAACACTGTGTTAACAAGGGAGGGAGCAAAGGATGGGGTTTAATTAGGCCACAGCTTTATTAACTGAATTTATCTTGGAATTATGCAGTGATATTTCACACTGTGGCCGCTTCCCTCCTTGCTGGTGGTGATGCAAGCCACCACCAAACCTGTGCTTCTGGGTGACCCTTGGGGTGGGTGGTGAATCCCAAAGTTTGACCTTCTCCTTTCTGCTCCTTCTTGCCTCTTGCAGTCTTGTTGGCCATGAAGGTCCCTCTGTACTGTCTCCCACCATCTCCTCAGAGCATCCTCCAGCCTGTCCTGGGGAGAAGGTCCTGCCTCTGCCCCCATCTCCAGCTTCCTTGCAAGATCCCAGTATTCAGCTGGGAATTACATGATCATCTTGGACATCTGGTGGCAGAAGAGCAGAGAAGAAACCACTCCAGGTGCTGTGAGGCCCCTTGGCTGTGATTTAGGGAGGCACCCAGCAGTGCTGTGGTGGCAGTGGGGGTGGTGGCAGCTCTTCTCTACCCTTTCCAGTGCCAACCCACACAGGAATGTTCTTGGACAGAAGGGGTTTCTATACTCTCTGCAGTCATGCAGGGGCAGGGGGTCCACTGAAGCGAACTGGATGGCTCCTGTGAGGAAAAAAAGTGGATAAGGTCGCTTCTGCTTCAGCCACAACTTGAAAAGTGCAGCATTTTCTTCTCTGCTGTTGGTGCTCACAGGGCAATCCCTCTGCTTATATAGGGCACTTCACCAAAATCCCTTTATTTCTTGGGATCTGACCTGCAGTCCTGAGGCAAAACACAGGCTGGATTTCAAGGGGAATTTTGGCTGGGTGAGGGCTCCAGCATTCACCAAGGCAGCTCAGGAACGCTTGGAATCATGGAATCATAGCATGGCTTGGGTTGGAAGAGACATTAAAGACCACCTAGTTCAACACCCTGCCATGGGCAGGCAACCTTCCACTGTCCCAGGCTGCTCCAAGCCCCGTCCAACCCGGCCTTGAATCACACCGTGTTGCCCCTGATGCTTCACATACAGAACATCTCTGTCCATGATTAGATACGATTGGAGGAGCCAGAGATGTTCAAGAGCACTCTTTTATAAATTGCACTCTTTTATAAATTGCTTTTTGCAGTCAAATTAAGGTTTATTGCTGAGTGTCTTGTGGCTTAAGCTGACTCTGATTTGCACAGTTTTCCCCATTATTTTTGCTTGTTGTGCTCCTATGACCGTATAGCAAAGCTAAATCAGCTCTCCCCACAGGCCCAACAAGGGAGCTTTCCTGTGTGCAGAATTCAATGGACAATCCCCAGAACGTGTTCTGGGGTTTAATGCATTCAGTAACTGTAAAAACCTCTGAAAATTGAACAAGGTTATAAAATTTGGCTCTGTACCGGTTCCCCTAATTAACATATGACAGATCCATGCAGTCATTCCGCTGTGCTCTCCTCCAGTAACTGCTAAACAGAACTATAAAACAGCTTCCACAAGGTAGTGCAGGCACCAGCTTTGTCTTCACACACATCTGTTGCATTTTTTAAAGGAAAAAATAAAGTTTTAATTTTTAAAATCTCAGTTTTAATAATGCATGGAAAACTGGAGCAGTTCTGCTTTATTTCCATCCAGGTCTTATCTCACGTCTCTTTCAGTGCTGCCGAATGGTCCCAAAGTATTTTCTCTCTCCTACATCATTCCAACTGCAGCAACGTGCTCCTGGTGACCAAGGTGAGCTCTGCCAAATGCTGGCACCAACCACAGAATTATAGACTAGTTTGGTTGGAAGGGGCCTTAAAAATCATCCAGTCCCACCCCCTGCCATGGGCAGGGACACCTTCCACAATCCCAGGTTGCTCCCACCTGCTCTTGGACACTTCCAGGGATGGGGCAGCCACAGCTTCTCAGGGAAACCTGTTCCCCTTCACCACATGGTTGTGTCTCCCTTCAAATATTTGACCTGTTGGGCAAAACTCACAAGACCAGACATTTAATGTCAATAGAAGCTCCTCAAATATCAGAATCATGGAATTCACTCACATATTGGAGTTCACGGTGACTTGGGACAGCAAACACAATCCTCATTTGTCTCCTAAGCAAACAAACCTTTCATCAACCATCATACAATACTTGGTTTCAGTTAATGACCTTTTTTGAAATATGTTAAGTATTTTTCGCAAATATTCACAGGTCTTTCTAAATGAATTAATTTTTAACCTTTTTTTGGCCTTCATTTTCCACAGATATCCCTGCAGGAAACCTCTAAGAGGAAATCTCATCAGAATATGGATTTGAAATGGGCATTCAAGAGTGTGTCAAAAAGTAAATAGTGAATATATCAGTAATAATTTTAGTTACAATAATAATTATTTTTAGCTAATTTAGCTATTACAGTTTGAAAATGTGAATTGTTTTAACTGGTCTATAGGGTATTTTTAATCAGTTGCTTCATAAATCTCTCTTGAGAATATTATTTGCCTCCTATTTCTAGGCTTCAAATGAGATCTCACCAACATATAGATTGAGAAGGTTCCTTCCTCTGCATTTTTACATTTCAACAGGCTGTGTAGGGAAAGGGTGAGAGAGGGAGGAAACAACACCATCCCCATTTTACCAACTGAGTGTTTTAAAGATGAATTCAGGCAAAAATAAAATAAAAAAAAAACCAAAAAAAAACACCCCGGATTTTTGAACCCCTGCTCATTGTTTTAACCTCAAGATTACACTTCAGAGTGGATTTTGCTGATAGATAAAAAATAAGAATATGTGTTTCCCCCTTCCCAGAGCTCTGCTGGAGCATCATTTCCTCGTCCAAGGTGCGCGATGCAGTGATGGGACCCAGATGGGAGATGGCAAAACCCTCCTTAATGACCATGGATCTTTTCCTGCTCGGATCCTAATGGGAGCAGACAGCAAAGATTCATATCTTACCCTGGGAAGCCTGACAGCACAGCATTTCTCTTGATATCAGGGTTATTTTGCTATGGACTCCAAAAATTCCTCAGATTCATCTGGTGTTTGCTTATGCCTCCTGTGCTCCTACACCCGGGACAGGTAAGTCCCATATGCATTTTTAATTTAAAACTGTCTCCTAGAACAATAAGAAAGCTTTCAAATCTAAATATGTGAAATCTCTGCATATAGGATTAAAAAATCTATATTCATTTTGGAGTTTAAAAAAAAAAAAAAAAAGAGAAAAGATTACAAAAGACCAAAAGCTCTGGGGTTCAAGCTAATTTTTCATCTTTTCCATGGGGAAAACCACTGGTAAATGTTAAGAAACACCCTTCAAGAACCTTTAATTTGTTTTTCACTCTCCAAGATATAGATTTTCTTCTTCCCATTTAAGTAAAAAAAAAAAAAAATAAAATTTCCTGTGGGTTTTTAAAGCCATTTGAGAATATATATATATATATTTGTATATTATTCCATGGTTTCTAGCATAGCTTTGATTATGCTGTCAGAGCAGACTGAACAGAATTTGACTTGTAGCCAGATCCATTAAGTTTCCTTATTTTCTCTGGAGTTTTTTTCTGTAGATCACCCAAATCAACTGCAGGATCAGGTCCTTACTCCAAAATCTTGGTTTCATTGTGGTCAGTGGCAAATTCACCGTTAACCCCAGCACAGACCAGGATGTTGCCATGAACATCCAAACTTTTGAAGTGACTGTGAGGGGGATTAGGCCGGTTTGTTTTTGCTGCAACCTGTGATGTTGCAGTTCTAGGATTGGTTTTGCTGTTGAACTGTCAGTGAGTTCAAACAGATACAAGTGGATCCAGCCTCGTTTGCCAGCGAAATGCAGGGGAAAGTATTAGAATTAGAGCTGAATTTTGGTGTGGTACTGTATTAATCAAGGGCTGAATATGCTTTTACAGCTGCACACACGTATATAGTGTCTATAAATAATATAAATATGCATGTGATTGTATGTGTGTGTATAAGCAACTGTAATGAGGAATTTTATCAATAATACCAAGGATTTAAGTAAAATTATAATACTTTGCTTTTACTAAAGTGATAATTTTGTATTCAGTAAGTAAATTTTTAATATAAATCAATTGAATATATGTTCAGAAAGGCAAGTCTTATAGTTTCCATTTTACAGATGGGAAAACTGAGTCAAATCAACAAAAGAAGCTGCTGACAGTGGGTTATTGCCAACTTGAGAGGCAAGAAATTTCACTGTCAGTGGTAAAACAGGGATTTTGCTTCTGCCCCCATGAACCTCGGCTCAGTGCTGGTGTCCTACAACTGGTTGTGTTTTGTACTCAGTCAGAAATTGCCATTCTGGTAGAATTCAGCTGTGAAGTTTCAGCATGTAATTTCAGAGAAGTTATGGTGGACTTAAATAATAGCAGTGTTTGCCTCTTGGCACCAAGTTATGGATAGTGGTGTGTGGACAGGCCTGTTTGTCCCTACATATTGCCATCACCTCTCTGGAAGAGGAGGAAGAATTTCTTCACAGAAAGAGTGATTAGATATTGGCAGGGGCTGCCCAGGGAGGTGATGGAGTCCCCATCCCTGGAGGTGTCCAAGGAAGGACTGGACAAGGTGGGGATCAGGCAGAGCTTGGACTCGATGGTCTGGGAGGGCTTTTCCAACCCAAATGAGTCTCTCATTCTGTGATTCCATAATTAAAAGAACTTCCTATCTCGTTTAGCAAAGCAGGTTCAGGGCACACCACAGTAGCCAATGACCCTCAATCTTAATTTCATAACATTACTTATTGCAATTTCTGTTACACGATGCGCAATTTCTTTTTAGCTCTGCATGTCTTAAACACATGTGAAATGAAAATAAAATATTATTCACATTAAATGAGGTGCTTTTCTTTCAATTTACATACCACTGGTGAAGTCTTGGCCTCCACATTAATGAGTTCCACTTGGGTATTTGGAAGTTGCCTTTGACTTGGCTTTGTTCTCCAGAACTTCTCCACACAAGTGTTTGCAGGTGTGTGGGAAAATAAGCTTTGCATTTAACGAGTCGTACACTGCATTTATTATTCTCATCTGTCCATGGCTATATCTGGAAAGACGTTCATCCCACGAATGCTGGCGTGGCTGGGACGTTGAGTGGGAATTAGACTGGGTGATGGTGGTGCTGCTCACGGGACCAGCAGAAGGTCTGATGGCCACTTCGAGGAGCAACGCGGGGCATAACTGGGATTTTAGCAGGACAAAAGGCTTGTTTTGGCATCGTGTCTGATTCCTTGGGCTGGCTGGAGCTCTCTAGGAGGGCAAGACATACTTTTATTTGCAGAAGTATAATCTTACAGTTAATATCCACGACTGTTAATGTCACACATTGTCAAGAGCAGCTAAAAACACCAAAAAATGCAAAGAACAGAGGTGTTTTGCGAGAGGTCGCTTGGTGAGTCCAAAAACCATGTTATAAACTCTGAGCTTGAGAGGACAAAGCTGGGCCTGGATATATATTTCCATTCTTTTTTTTTTCATTTTTTTTTAATACATTTTTTAGATAGTTAGGATTTGAGTGGGGAAAACCATTTATTTCAATGTTCATAATGGTTTTTATAGAGATTTTTTTGGAAGTGCTTTAAAAGCGCATCTAAACCAAGAAAATAAACCTCAACCAACAGCTTCGTTTTCATGCCTGAAATTATGCCATCAGTGAAGTCAGTGGCAAAACTATGGATGTCAAGATCTGTAGGGTTTGACCTCTGGGCTTTGGAGCTGAGTTGGCAAGAAAGAATAAATAAATCCAGCAAAATGATATATGAACTTCCCAATCTGTGCCTCACTTCTTAGGCAGCTATACAATAAAATACCCTGAAAATCTAGTACTGGCTTTTTCTATCCAGCTAATTTGTAGTCAAGACAGCTTAGTCCATATTCTTGAACATGCTGAATAAGCTGAGAAGTAGAAAACTATCAGCAGTGTGTATTTTAAGGGCTTGGACTAAAACTTTTCAATGTCAAAATGCATTGGATCAAACCCAAATAAGGTGATCAGTTAGAAACCAGGTTCCTTCAAAATCTGGCCTTACTTTGGTTTTTGCATGCTTTTTTGAGTAATGCCAAAATTTTCCCTTTCAGAAGGCGTTTCAGAACTGGTAATTTGTCTTTGTGAACAAAAAATAACCTGATAAGAAATATTTTCTTGCTCTCTGTACCTGCAGAAAAATTAACAAGTTTTGTTTAATTTAAACTGAAGGCAGAATAGGGAAAAATTTAGGCTAAATTGGCTAGGTTGAAAAAAATTCAGGGACTGACAAGGGATCATAATCCCGCAAACCATTGCAAACCTCCTCCCCTGTAAATAGTGTTGCTAAAATCGATCCTTACCATCCAGAGCAGTTTGTGGGAACCATTTTCCCAAGCAGCCGTTTCATCTGCTTGTTTATCCAGAGCCTCCCTGGATGTAAGTGTTGTGTGGAAGGTTGGCTCCCAGCGCTCTTCCCACATTCAATTCCCTGCTGGCAGGTATTAGAAACTCTCCTGTCCTCACTCCTCTCTCAAATGTTCTGTATTCTGGTCAGAGGAGCTGCCAGACGAGAGCCCGACCTCGTCCCTCCAGTCTCCTGGAGTTGTCTGTTAACAGGGCAGCGAGGGACCGAACCCAGCCTGTCATGGGGGCTCATTTTCCCATCACTAGATTGCACCAGAATTCCCAGGAAAGTCACTGTGGGAGAAGCTGAGCTCCCATGACTGCGTGTGGCTCCTTCGCTCTTGCTTCGTGTGCTCGGTAACAAAACGTGGGGGAAAGTTTGTGCCCGGCTTGGAAAAGTAATTGGTTGTGGGAAAAGAAAACAAATGCTGATGCTGGGTTAACCCAAAAGTTGTTGCAGGGGGAGAAGTGCCGAAAGCTGCATCCCCTGGATGTTGGAGGGCTCTCAGAATTATTGCACAATCATGGAATGGTTTGAGTTGGACGGGATCTTAAAGATCATCTCATTCCAACCGCCTGCCAAGGGCAGGGACACCTTCCATTAGACATGGAGATGGGGTTAGGGAGTGACCTTTCTATCTCTCAAGTGTGGCCTTTATGGCAGAAGAACTCAGGGGATGTGTCCAGAGCTCCATCCAGTTGCTTACATGGAAGTTTGTCTGGGTCCTGCCCTTGCAAAGCCAACCCCGGCCCAAGGAAGGCAGGAAGGAAGGAAGAAAGGAAGGAAAGAAAGAAAGAAAGAAGGAAGGAAGGAAAGCAGGCCACTGCAGAAGGAAGGAAGCAGGTTTATTCCAAAAGGAGGGCTTGTGCCATTTCCCCTCACAAGCTCTAAATGTTTCATGTGTCCTGCTAGAAGTACATACATTCCTAGGACATAGTCACTGGAAGGCAGGTGTCTGGCACATGTGCTTGTGGGTTGTTCTTGTTTTACAGCTACATATTTATGTCTGAAATCCAGGGATATGTTTCCTTCCCTCCATCCATATTCGATTTATAACTCAGCCGGTAAGAAGGACAAGGAAGGAAATACAGTAATACGACATATTTATTTTTATTTGGTTTATGTGTTCGTGATACTGCAATGTTTTATGTACTTTTCTTGATCTGTGTTCTATTTTTCCCAGTGTTTCACAGTAACTTTGAAAAATCATAGATTTTCCTGGAGTTTGAAAATTACTTTTCCTCTTTTTTTTTTTTTCCAAGGTGTATTCTGCTTGCTGTAACACTCCTACCTTCTGTGTTACTGGTGCCTTTTCCCACCTTTCTATGATATGATTTTATATATTATGTATATTTATATATTATACATTATATATATTTATATATATTACGTATACTTATGTATTATGTGTATACTTCCTGATTTTTTTCCTTAATGCACTTTGCACTACCAGACTTTAGATTTTGCCTGTATTCCATGTTTATCCCATATCTTCTTTTTGTCCTTTTGCATGTAATTTTTACCTGACATTTTTGTACTTTTGCTGCTGTTGTTGTAAGGGACTGGACAGGTCACCCATCAACATCCAACTGCGGGAGAGCAGGTTTTCCAGAGGCAAGGTGTGGAAGAGCAGCTGAAAAGCCTCCTAGTCCTGAGACTTCTGAGTGCTAGAAACCTTCCAGGCATGAGAAACTCTGTGTCTGCACCAGAGACTGGAGTTCAGGAGTGGGAATTGCTGCCTTCAAGGAAACAGAACAGACTTTAAATGTGCTGCAACCTTCAGCAATGCGAGACGTGAGCAGGTGATAGAATCCTGGAATGGTTTGGGTTGGAAAGGACCTTAAAGCCCATCTCATTCCACCCCCTGCCACGGGCAGGGACACCTTCCACTAGCCCAGGTTGCTCCAAGCCCCATCCAATCCAGGCTTGGACACTTCCAGGGATGGGGCAGCCACAGCTTCTCTGGTCAGCCTGTGCCAGGACCTCCCCACCCTCACAGGGAAGAATTCCTCCCCAGTGTCCCATCTAACCGTGCCCTCTGGCAGTGGGGAGCCATTCCCCCTTGTCCTGTCATTCCATGCCCCTGATCAATAGGAGATCTTTTACCCTGGGAAGATTTCCTGAGCAGTTTTTTTGAGTAATTCAGACAGGCAACTCTTCAAAATCTTTGCTGCTCACAGGATCAGGCTTGATGATCACTCTTGGCCTTAAAACCTATGAAATATCCCCTCCTGCTGGAAAATCCCAGTTTGGGAACCATGCAACACTATTCATGCCAGGAAGGTCCAGCAGATCCCATGTCCCACTCAGTGCAGCTCTGAACAAACCACTGCAAGTGCACCTTGCTGAGACTCTGAGCCAGAGCTTAAATGGGAGAATGAAAATGAAGTTTTTTGGCAGCCAACCTGCTCCCATTAAACGACTCGGGATGGCTCCAGAGGCACATTGTAGCGGGAGGTGACTCGCTCCAAGGCCGGTGAGGTTGCCAGGACCAACATTCCCAACATTCCCCCATAGTTGCCCAGTTTAGACTCCAGCCCAACCAGCTGACAAAGCCCCTGGGCTGGAGCAGCGCCGCAGCCCTGCTGTGTGACAACCAGAGGAGATTTCTTGGCATTCGTCTTTTTTATTCATCTTTTTTATTCAGTTGGCCCCCGTTTTTTTCCCCCAGAAGCAAAACTGGCCCCCAGACAAACCCGTCACAGGGTACGTTACAAAGCCAGGAACACTAAAAGGAGTGAAAGGAAAGCCAAATTGCCTTCGGAAATCAAGATTGCTTGGTTTTGTTTTTTTTTTTTTGCCATGGGAAGGCAGAGCTGTCTGTGCTGCAAGTGATTCTTGGTTTAGGGACAAACAGGTTGCCAGAAATAGGGTTGTGGGCAGAAGTCTTTATTTTATTATTATATTTTTGAACAGCTCTAATTGTAAAAGCTGCATCCCTGGAAGGTGGAGAAAGGCTTCCAAAGTTCACTGACTTCCCAGCCCTGACAGGGATCCTCCTGATAATGGCACAGCAGGTCCACAGTGGCAAAGCCTAATTGACAAAGATCAAAATCTAATTTGGAGAACACCAGGAGCCAAGGGGGTCATGCTCCAAATAGGGCTTGAGCCACAACCAGCCCTGTTTGTCATTTCACGGGGAAAATGCAAAAAAGATCATTTCAGGTCCCCAAATGAGGGAGATGCCAATAATATTGGAAAGCAGAGGCAGGAAGGAGTCTTGCTCCTGAGGATGCAACTACTGGGGCTGTGATGTGAAATGCTAAAAAAATATTAAGCAGATTTTAATGTTGTGACAAAGGGTGGCCCTGCACTGGGCAGGAATAGGGGAGGGAGATCCTCGGGGCACCCAGATGAAAAATAATACAGCCATGGTTATTAGCAGAGCATTTCATGCCAGTATCTATTTTGTGCATCATTGGGAGGAGAATTTCCTTACCTGGAATATAGGTCACTTTTCCTCATAAGAAACAAGCATCCCATTGTTATTATTATCTTATTAATTCCTTGAAAGGAACTACTCTGGTCCGTGGCTTGAAATGAAAATAAAAAATCTGCTAAGGGCCTTTGTAGGATGTTTTTTCCCCGTTTTCTGGGGTCCCAAGACATGGACAGGGTGTTTCAGTAGTTGTTCCATGTGCCCTGGGTCCCATCTGACTCCACCAAACCAGACTAGGATGGCTAAAGAGGAAAGGCTGATATTCACACAGAATTCCTGAGATCTCTTTATGTGTATTTCAAAGGCTTTCCCAAACAAAAATAAAAAAGTCTAAATAAGCTAAGGGGAAATCCTGTAGGATTCCTTTTTATATCCAGTGTCCCTTGCTGGCAAGAAAAAGAAATTTCAGGTGAATTTTGCAACCCTCCTTACAATTTCTAAGGGGTAAATGCTGCATTTGACTTGTCCATCTACTCTCTTGCAGCTTGTGTGGGATTTTACTCATTCCTCTCTTCTGCCTGTGAGTTGCATTTCACTTTCCCATTTATTACTAGCAAATCACAGCAGAAGAGAAATAATTTCAATACCTTCCTCTGTGCTGGATCTGAATTCATTTCAGAGGAACAGCTCAGTGAGGGCAACTCCTGGCCTGTGAGTCTGTGATAGTGCTTGTGAAATGTATAGCAAGGAGTTTTTGTGAAAGGGATTTTAATGATTAAAAGGAAAATTATTCCACAATGGACAGGGAGGAGGCTGCTTGGAGGAAAATTGGGACTGAGTTATGAGGTAACCTGGGGTTGGGGGTGGTGATCCATTTGTTTTTAAGCTTATGGAAGGTTTTAGTGAAATTTCCAAAGCTCTTAAGTGACTTAAGAGCATGAGGTCCATTGACTCAGCTTTTCTAACACAGACACGAGTTCAAAGCAGAAATCTCAGAGATTTGTCCTCCAGAGCAACTCAGGTGCTTTAGAAAACACAATCCCTTTCTATCCCCTCCCAGAAAAAACAAATACAAATAATATAAATTAAAGCCAAGAGGTTCAGGCACCTATTTAGGCAGCACAAAACTATTTAGAGGAGCAATGAAAGGATGGCAGTGAAATGATTCCTGCCTCTGGCTGGTGCTGCCAGTTTTGGTGATGCTTCAGTTTCACAGTGATTTGGCAAATCTCTTGTAAAGGGTCCAACAACACTTCAGTGAAGCCTTTGGAGGACAACAATCTGTGCAGCACATTAATTTGGCATGTTCAGAAGCCCAGGTCTAGCACAGAGGAAGCATAAAGACTTATACTGACTGTTCCTGGTCAGAGGTTAAAGCCCTTGACAGGCAGGGATGAAAAGATGGCAACACATCCATCTGTGCTCTATCCCATCCAAGGGATGGTGTTTCCTCGTGCTGTCCAACCCCAACAGCAAAAAAAGAAGGAAAAGCAGAGCTTTAGCTCTACCTTTTCATGATCTCTGCATTTTTTTCCCTGCTGGATTCTCGTGGACTGGAGGGTGATGGTCTAAAGCACAAAGAGGTGGGAGGTGGATTCTCAGTGTGACCAACTGCTTGTCGTGGTTGTCAGGGTGCCTGTGAGACATAAAGATCCTTTTTCACGACAAAAAAATGAATGATTTTTATATTCTCAGAGGTGAAATCAAACCAATCCCATTAATTTCAATTAAAATGTTACCTGTCTCAAGCTATCTTTTTTTTTTTTTTTTTTTTTTGCCCTCAAAGACTGTTTAGGGATGGGAAAAATGAAATATTAATGCATTCTATAAATAATATGTGTGAGGCCCATGGGGACACAGAACCCCCACATCATTAGTTAAATTGATCTTCCTCTTAGATTTTGCAGGAAACCGGGGGGTTGTATGGTTTAGTTTTCAGGAAAAGTGGCCAAACCTGGGTCTGAACTGTGGTGTAGAAGGTCTGGATGTTCTCCTGCTGTTCCTTATTCCTGGTTGTTTTACATATTTTTCCAGTGTTGGAATTTTCAGGAGAAGCTCAGGAGTCTGCACAGTAGTGCAGTGAATTTGGTATGGGGTTTCCATGCGTAAGGAACTGCAGGACTGTGACCTTTGTAAGAAACATTAGACACGGTTTGTTTCCATTGCAGATCATTCCCTGCAGATCATGATTAGAAGGTGCTTTCTGTAGTTCATAGAATCACAGAATCGTTTGGGTTGGAAGGGACCCTGAAGATCAGCCAGTTCCAACCCCCTACCAGGGGGTTTGTTCTCCAAACACAAATTTTGTGGCATTTTTAGAGGCTTTTTAAACACCTGTGAACAAAGCAGGAGCTTCACCTGCTGCAGCTCCCTCTTGAAAATAAAACCCAGTGTGGTTCCTTCCTCCTTCCCGTGAATGCAGCTGCTAAATCCAGCAATCTTTTTCCCTTTTGCATTATTTTTTGGTGTATAATAACATAAAGTCACTGCATGAGCAACCAGCAGTGTTTATTAATAGAGATCTCCAATTTTGGAGCCTTTGGTAAATTGAGAACATACTGAGAAAGAATCTTATCGCTCGAATCGCAGGAAATCCAAGTTGTCTGGTTTTCATCAAATTAAAATTAGTTTCATGGGAATATGAGGAGGTTTTTATAATTAGATAATGGAAATTTGCCTAGGTTATCTCCCACTTACTTGGATGGAACATAAATAACCAGAATGTCACGTCATGCCAGTATTTACTCATCTAACTCAGCACAAATCCTGGGTCAAGTAAAAAAGATTTGAAAACATTTCAGTGCTTGTTGCTTAGAGACCATTTTTAACCACTGGAAGGATATCACTCAAACCCACAGCTGCAGAGTGAAAAACCTGAAAATTGGGAATTTTTGGAAGGGACCTTAAAGATCATGTCATTCCACCCCCTGTCATGGGCAGGGACACCTTCCACTAGACCGGGTTGCTCCAAGTCCTCAGGTAAAACATTCCCAAGAGTTATCTATCAAGTGATTAAGAATGCTGTTCCCATTCCATAGCTTGTAGAGAGATGGGGTGGGGGATTATTTGGACAATTAAATCAGTCAGGAATCTGTAACCTCTGCTTTTGAATTTTTTTTATTTTAACCATTATGTTAATCTCAGCTTTCTCCACACCTGTATTGAATGTTTAGGTGAAAATCCATGAGGTTTGGAGCCCATCCCATGGCTGGGAGGTTCCAGTGATGTCTCAGCACAATGGTGGCAATGAAGAGAAAGTATGACATCGCATCCCTGCCAGACAACTGTGATATCATATCCCAACCAGCACCACCGTCTTCCTCCTCAAGCATTAAAAAGTACATTTTCCAGTCATCCCATTTCTCTCTTGAATTGTTTTAAATCAATTAAAATCAAATGTCGAGCTGGTTAAAGTGGGTTTGCACATGCTCCCCTCAGTCATTAACCTTCGGATGATGTTTGTGTGGCTGTTTCTTTCCAGGTGCACCAGACTCATTGCCTGAAAACTAGGAAGTATCCCAATAGTATGCCACACTAAGGCTTTCCTCCTCCAAAAGTGCTGGGAGCTGGAACTCACAGGGAAATCCAACCTATCCGTTCAGCTCTTTGAATACATGAGGAAAATTCTGCGCCAGGGAATGAAGAGACAAGAAAATTAAGTAAATCAGGGAAAGAGCGTTTTATGCATCATAATTTTCAGAGGAGCTTGAAAGTAACACGTAAAACCATATTTTAGGTAGAATTCAACACCCATCTCCTCACACTGGTAAGACTGAAGAGCTTCCTCAAAGGTTTGGCATAGTGGGAGCTGTAATTCCCTTTTTATCCATGTATGGACTGTCGTGCTTTTATATATTAATGGCTGATAGGTTTTGTCTTCCTTTAGGAAATGCAATCCCTGCAAGCACGTCACCCTTTGGTGCTTCCTCTGCACTTGGGAGAATGCAGGACCATACAGATGAGCATTTCTGCACTGGCAAAAATAAGGGTGGAGACTACTCCTCTCTTCTTTTTGAAGCCCCAAATTGCTATATTCTATATACCTCTGTCTCTCTCCCTTCCATGTTTTATTTATACACCTATTTATATATTTATTATTTATTTATAATTAAGTTTATTTTTATGTGTATGTCTTTATTTTATTTACTATTTAACTTTATTTATTTATTTTTATTCATTTATTTCTCTTTGCCCTAAATTCCCTGACTGCCATCTTCTAAGGAATGACAGTGACCTGTTTCATAATTAGGATGAGTTTGGATGAGGTTCTGAGTCGCTGGGAAGTTCAACTCTGCCGGATTTGAATTCTGTTCAGTTTTACCCCGGAATAGCTCTGTAGTTTTATGAATATTTTCCCTACAGTCTAAATCTCGAATTTATGTTGAAGGTTGTATCACTCCCACTTTTTCAGGGACGGATGGGGTGGGACATGGGGTGGGACATAGGGTGGAGGACGTTGCTTGCTGCTTTCCAGGGGTTGGTCACCAAAGCATTTGGAAAAGAACCGTGTCAAAGAGGAATATTTATCAAACAAAGAACGATGCAAGCAATAAAAAATCCCATAATTCAAAAAATAATGAAGCACGGGACGAAATTCCAGCGTGAGCTTCCAAAAAATATGTTAAAAAATAAGTAAGTTTCACCTGATGTACATTTCCTCTAGAATATTATTACTGAGACTAGAAGTTCTTACAGGCAAGCTGCTGGGAATACTGTTATCCCATCCAATATGCCAGGCCAAGATGTTGCCGTACTATAAAAACCTATGAAACAAAGGGAAAGATCAAGATTTTAGACTGATGAAAAGTCAAATGTCAGGAAAATATTATGGCTTTAGAAAAAATGTTATTAATGGAAGATTTTTCCACAGCTGCTGTTTCCAGGAGTTTTCCATGGACTGTGAAGCTGATGCAGAGGCAAAATTTGCAGTTCCTGAATATCTGAGGATAGATTTGGTAGATACTGGACTCGCTGTGAGAACCTCATTTGCCCACCAGACTTTTAACTGTGCTATTTATACTGGTGGTTTAGACATGGTTTTGGATCTGCTGAACTCACATGTGCTGTTCCCCTCTGGAATGAGTATTTTGGGTGCCACCTCCCTCCCTTGATGATGCTCCCTTGGGTACCAAGTTCTGTTCCCAGTGTAGGGCAAAATGTCCTTTAGAACCATCAGGTCTATGTTTTTGTGCTAACACAGATCTGATGTTCCCTGAGTAGAGGGTTAGGACCTGCTCATTACACTGATTGATTAGGACTGTGAAGTAAAAACTACCTTAATTAAAGGTAACAAGCCCTTAAATAGAGGAAAACACACCCAACTGTAGAGGTGATGGAGCTGAAATGTTGTTTTCAGGGGGATTTCTGAATGCAAGAAGGAAGGGTTAAAATAATTACTATTACTCGTCCTTCTTTAATTACTTCAGAGGTAAAACAGAGATTTCAGTGTAAAAGAGTGTATGTTTTTCACCAAAATTAACTTTTTGGTTGTGGCCTTAAAAAAAAAAGGGACAATATTAATGTTGGCTTTTTGCTTCCCTGGGGATCCTGTGCTTGCGTGTTGGATTTCAAGCCCACTTGGTGTAAGTATTTTATTTATTTTTTTCTACCTGGAAGCTGTTTTAAATCCTCTGTAACACATTAAGTGGGAAAAATGTGGTTAACATTCTGATGTCTCCTCCTTTTTGTTATGTTTACAGTTAAGAAACGAGAAAGTTGTGTTGGTTTGAACGCAGTTTAAAAACTGTTGCAGTTAGTTTTGATGGTAGATCTGAAAGTTGCTCTTTCATGTGCTCATGAAGAAAATCTAGAATAGATTTTTGGCTGGAGAGAGGGATAAATTCACCAAGAAAGGTGACCAAGGGCAACCAGTGTGGTTTGTGTACGTTCCTATAGGGAAATGTCTTTCCAGAACTTACCGGGTTCTTTTGTTTTGGTTCAAAGCTTGGCTTGTTTCATGTGCTGGTGGTGGATGGAAAACTTGCCTTAGAAAAGAATAATGGGAAGTTTGTGATGGCTCACGTGCTCAGTCTGAAGAACAATTAAGACTGTTGAACTTTCCTTGCTTGGTTGGCGAAGAGGGAAACAAAATCACAAATTATCCAACAACTAAAGGAGGGATGTGTATTATTTAGTCATTCTCTGCATCATTCCAGAGATGCAGAGAGAGAACTTTAAGAGAATCAACTCATAAAGAAAGGGAAAGAACATATACCAAAAAATTTGACATGTCACCTCTGAGCTGTTCCTATTTCTGTTGTGCCATTCCGGAGTGAAGAACACAGGGAAAGGTGCTGGAATGAGGCACTATTTGAACAGATCTAATCGTCAATAAGTAATTGTGTTTTAATTAAAATGTGTCATGTCATTCTGAGGTTCCTCTATTACATGAGTATGAAAATGTATGACTGCATAATGCAGTAATAATTAGAATTACGTTTTCCCAACTCTTAAATTAAAATGCTTGGCAATTAACTGCCTGATAAATCTCACTTTTCCATGGGTGGTTTTTTTCTTTCTTCCTGGCAGTATTAAATAGTCCTAACTGCTGATTGCACATTCCTCAACTGTTGGCAGTTTTCTGTTGTGTCTGTCAGATAGAACTTGCTCCAAGTATTGCTTTATTTTTGCACACAAGTCAGAGATGTTGCATTCAACACTTACTAAATAGGGAGGTCATGAAGTCCTGGAGCCTCAGACATGTATCCGTATGATGAGGGTGGACAGGGACTTGATGTCTTGGCCCGAGGTGGGTCTCTGTAGGGATGTGCAAGCTGGACACAGCTCTGGAGTTGTTGGCTCCAATGTTTGTACCTTTTAGGCAAAACTTAATAGTGGATGTTTTCTGATTTTTTTTTAATTATTATTTTAGTGAATTCAGAAATTAAATCTCTCTAATGTTCAGAGCTTAGCACAGTTGAACTCCCTTGTTTAGAAGACAGAATCACAGAATCATTTTGGTTGCAAAAGCCCTCTAAGATCATCGAGTCCAACCATCCCCCAGCAGTGCCAAGGGGACCACTGACCTGTGTCCCCAAGTGCCACATCCACATGGCTTTTAAACCCCTCCAGGGATGGGGATTCCACCACTGCCCTGGGCAGCTGTGCCAGGGCTGGACAACCCTTTCCATAAAAAAATTTTCACTAATATCCAACATGAGCCTCCCCTGGCACAACTTGAGGCTGTTTCCCCTTGTCCCCTGGGAGCAGAGCCTGATCCCAGCCCTGGCTCCCCCCTCCTGTCAGGGAGTTGCAGAGCCAGAAGGTCCCCCCTGAGCCTCCTTTTCTCCAGGCTGAGCCCCCCCAGCTCCCTCAGCTGCTCCTGGTGCTCCAGCCCCTTCCCCAGCTCTGTTCCCTTGCCTGGACATGCTCCAGCCCCTCAATGTTTCTCTTGTCATGAATTAAGGAATTGGGCTGGGATAACTCCTTAAAAGAGCAGACTGTAGGAATCAAATGGGAGTTTCCCTTTTCTGTCCTCTCTACTGAGTCTGCTTCCCAAGGTGCCAACAGCAGTGGCTCTTGCAGTAGTTTTTATTACCTGGAATTTTGCATGTGGTGGGATTCTTGGTGTGTCCTGTGCAAGGCCAGGAGTTGAACTCAGTGATCCTGATGGGTCCCTTCCAACTCTGCAGATTCTCTGATAAACAGGACTCGACCCACCATCCCAATTCACATAGCTATCACCTCTTATTTAGGCTGAGTTTAAACTCCTGAGATACAGGAATGTGTTCAATGCTCAGGGTCATTCCCAGCTGCACTTCCAAGCCTGTACCCGTTACTAGAAGTATTTAAAGACATCCATTAGGGCTATTTATATGTTTTAAATTGAGGTACTCGCTATAAAGGGAAAAACTGGAGAGAGGCTTTTTGTCATAGAATTATAGAATAACAGACTGTTTGGGTTGGAAGGGACCTTAAAGATTGTCTTATTCCAGCCCTCTGCCATCAGCAGGGACACCTTCCACTGGACCAGGTTGCTCCAAGCCCCATCCAACCTGGTCTTGGATGAGTCCTTTAGTACTTTTAGACTAATGCTGCTGTTTAGAAGGCTGAACAATTAGCAAATGAGTGGTGGGATGACACAGTGCTGGCTGTGCACTCTGAGTGGCTCTGTGTGACAGCTCTGTGCAGTGCAGCTTCTTGGGGACACACAGGTCCTTCCAATGCGCTCCCTGGGGTTCAGATCATGCTTTTAAAGCCTTCTCATAAATGCCTTGCTCTTTGCCTAACAACGAGGAGACCAACACAAATGCATCAGAAAGAGGTAAAAGCTGCAAAAGGCGTTTCCAGAAATACACTTCCATCTGCATTTTGCATGGGGGCATCAGGCTGGCTCAGCCTAAATGGAACTGAAAACAAAGGCACTTGCTGAAAATGTTTTCTGTGTTTTGCTGCTGAGGAGCAGGGAAAGAGGGTTGGAAAGGATTCAAGGTAAATCACAAGGCAACGTGGCGGGTAAAGATCACACAGGACCCCACAAACGCATCGAGACAACTGCAGTTTGGGAGACAACAAACTCCATGACAAAACCTAAGCGTGATCTTAATTTTACAGGAAAGAGCAGGATCTTGAGAGCAGTCGTTTCCTTAAACATTTATCAAACTCCTTCCCTGCAGATGTAACATTTCCCAGGTTTGTTCCCCTGCATTTCACATCTCGGTGCTCATGGCGTGAACTTTAAGGGACTGATTCTTTAGTGGCTGACTGGAGGTGAGCCAAAGGCAATGACTTCCAGGTGCCTCCCCTGACATCCCCCCAGCCCATCCCACCACCAGTGAGTGCCTGCACCTAGAAATGGGCTGGCAGAGCTTGCCCTGAGCACTCTTGTCACCAGGGTCTTGCAAGCTCATATCATCTTTGGGCTTTTTTAGCTGATAAAGGTGAGATTACAGGGAAAAAATTTAGGAAAGACATTTAAATTCTGCTGTTGGAGTCGTCATCCCTCCTCTGCTCACTGCTGTGTACTATGGAAATAGCCTGAAGAATTAATTGAGGTGATTTTTCTGCCTATTGATTATTTCAGATTAGTTGTGCTCCTCGATCCCAACTAGTGGTCATTGCCTGTGCCTTTGCCCCCTCGAACTACACAGCAACTCCCCAGCCCCAGACTGGGTAACTTTTGTGCCAGGTGATGTTGAGGAATGGTCCCTCCAGCTGGGATCTGGAAAGCTGGCAATTAGAGACATGATTTCAGCTTCTTGCTGATGCTGCTCCTGCAGTCAGTGGGGAGAAGGGAAGAAGCAGCTTTAGGCAGAGGTTTCTCCTTCCACTGGTGCTGTGGCTCCCTCTGGAGAGACCCCTCTCCCCACCAACAGGAAAAGCCCCAAGACAAGTAGTAGAGCACAGGCCTTGTATACAGAAGAAGAAACCAGGGAATGTAAATCCTGAATTCCTGAGAATTCTTTACTGAGGAACTACCCCTGGCCTGATTTTTATTATCATGTTTTTAATGTGAATTAGTGCGGACTGCGAACAAACCCCCAATTTTTTTTTTTTTAAAACTAAGTGGAAAAGCTGCCAACAATAATTTATGTAAAAAATAGTTGTTTAATAACGAAAAATGAGGTTGTGGGGTTTTTTTTTTGGTGCTTGTTTATCTAAATTTTTTTAAGCTTTGCCTTTTATTTCTGTATGTTGTCACTGGAACACATTTGTAAGAATTTTTGCAGCTGTGGGGACCAGTGATTTTCTTGCTTATCTGAGGAAGGCTCTGATTCTCATTTAATCACTGCTTGTGAAAGCTGAGGCTTGAAGAAAATCTCCAGCCCCAGCCAGGCTCACTGTAACATCAGGAAAATTGGCAACTATTAAAATATTTGCAAATATTTTTCTTGCCAGTTTTTCCCTCAGTTCTGCTCTCAGCCATCAGCAGGGGACCTTTTGAGGGATAACTGCTCCCTACATGGAATCTTCCTGAGCCCAGTTCAGAGCTGGTGAATGCAAACACGACTGCACTGGCTTCACAATCAAAAAAAACCCAATCAAAACCCCCACTGTTTTGTTTTTGTGCTGTTCAAGCTTTTTTATTTACCTATTTTACCCCTTATTTATGCATTTTTAGGTGGGAGTAGGGGGGGAAGAGGGTCTGATGCTGCCCAGGGAAGGAGAGGAGTGACACCAGGGCAGTGCAGACCAAGGGTTTTTGTCATCACGGATATAGGAAAACACACAGATTCCTTATTGCTTTCCTGGGGAGGCTGCAGTTAATTTTTTGCATTATTTTCAGCCCTGAGTTAAGGATTTTAAAATCCTTTTGGATGCCTCCGGAGGTTGTTTGCTGATGGCCTTCCTTTACCCCTTTACAACAACGTGCTGTTGCCTTCCTCTGAGGAATTTCCATCAGCTGAGCTGTAGCTAGAATTTTCCCAAATATACAGGGAAAATAATCAGTTGAAATGGTCAAATTAAAGCAGAATTATTCTTGGGAAGCATCAGCATCCAGGTTGATGTGTGTTAAGGCAGCTAATCCATGCACAAGTTTGCTGAGAAGAATAGGGGTGAGCAATCAGCAGTTTTAGGGTGGTGACAAGAACCTCCTCTTTCCCAAAATGTTTTGGCAGAGCCAGCAAAGTTTTGGTCAGCACTGCAAGGGAAAAAGTGTGTTTCTCTCCCTTTTTCCCCTTCAGCACCAAAAGCATAACAAGAAGCAGTAGAGTTTTGAATTTAGATAAATAATGTTGCCTTCTTACTAAATAGCTGTTACAACCTGTAAACTAGGTGTGCTGAGCTATGGGAATGCTGATAATCTCATTTTTGGGAAAGGGAAAGGAAAGCTGACCACAACAGGTTGTGGTGACAGGTTGAACTCCTCAGAGAATCATGAAAAGTGGCTTGGGTTGGAAAGGACCTTAAAGATCCCCTCACTCCACCCCTTGCCATGGGCAGGGACATCTTCCACCAGACCAGGTTACTCCAAGCCCTGTCCAACCTTTTTCTCCTTATTTTCTGCCTTTCCTTTGTTCAGTCACCCCTTATTGATGGGTGCATAGCCACCAATTTGGTACCAGCTGAAGCTCTGATTTGATCAGTGTTAATTTGATGTCATTTATCAGTGAATGGTAAAGCAGTGGTTGTTCCTATGTACGGGAATTCTATTTAGTGCTCAGAAAACACTGATTATCAAATTGCTTAGAAATCACAGCTTGTTTTCACGTCACAAACTGGCGGGGTTTTTTTTGGTGGATGAATGGCTGTCTGTGCATGAGATGGAGCTGGAAGGGGGATGTTGGCAGGAATGAGATGGAGACAACAAAGCAAGAGAAGAACTCGGGGCTTTTTAAACAGAGGCAGTTGTTTTGGGCAGTGTTTCCAGACATGTGCTTAAATAAAGGGGGAGATAATGGCTAAGGCAGGACTGTAGCCCTTGTTTGTACATGGTTTTTCTGTGTATTTGCCTCTCTCATCCCTTCACATCCATTACATCAATGTGTGGCTCCTGGGATAAAGGATGTCCCAGAATTAGTGGGTCATTACTGACTTCCAGGAGGCTCTTTTCCCACCACCTGCATTGCCCTCAATTTGAGGGAAAAAAAACCAACTCTTTTGCTGTTTTTTTTCCCACTGGATGTAGGTGAGGATGGGGATAAGCTCCTCCAAGTGTCCTCGCGCTGTAGGGGTTTAGTGATGTCCAGAAAGGATGGGGTTTAAAAGTCACTTTTATGGCTTAATTGTAGAAGTGTTGGTGTAAAACTGGAGGAGGGCTGTCCCTGCTGGATGTGGGGGTGAGCTGGAGAGAGGATGGTTGTTTGTAAACAGGTGAATTAAATAAATTAAAGCACAGTTTGGGTTAAAGCAGATACTGAAAAATGAGGAATTTGGGCTTTTTTTTTTTAATGTCTCTCTGTGAAAAGAAACTTAGGGCAGGTCAGAAAATGACTCTCTGAGGGGCCAATTCCACCACAAGGATGCTGAAAACACGTGAGGAGTTGAAGTACATCTTCTCTTCCTGCCTTCTTCACCAACCACTGAGATTTTATATTAAAACAACAACAACAAAAAATGTGGCTAGAATTAGACAGACTAGAAAATGCAAATTCATGGCACAAAAAAAAGAAAAGCAGAGCATGAAAGAGAAAAACACCCTGATTGCTCGCAAGGGGAGGGATGGCTCAAGGGCTTTCATTTTTTTTTTAAACTTTTAACTAGAAATATTATTGCAGTTTATTTCTATTCTTTGCTAAGGGAGATGGAGGTTGTCTTATGTCCAGGCCAATGTGGGTTTTATTTTATTGCCTTCATAGTGGGAGACTGGTTTGCCCACCCTGTCTGCTCTGTGGTCTCCTTCAGGCCCAGGTGGGCAGCTCTGGAGGCAATGGGGGGAAATGGACACAGACCTGGAAATGTGACCTGGAAACACCTTTTTTCTGTTGGATTTGGGCCATTCCACCTCCCCTTTCTCCTTTCTCCTGGTAAAATTGCTCTTGAAAATCATTTTTTGTGTTAATTTTTGTCTTCTTTTTCTCCTATAAATATTTTTTACATGCACCAGCATCTCCCTAAAACCCCACCAGGCAAAAGTCTTAAAATATTGGGGAAGAAAAAAAACCCACACTACTATTATAATTAAAAATTTGAATCACTGCCTGGACTACAGGAGCTTTGGCCCCATGCATGGTGTAATATGTATTGGTGTCTTTCTATTTTGAGACCTGACAGTGATGATCAGTTTTTAAACACTTAATTGCTGCCATTGTTTCACTGAAGGAATTTTATAGCCTTGCTTAGGCAGCTAAAATTTCCCAGCAGCTGGTATTGATCATGATGATTTAGGTATTAAAAGAAAAAAAAAAAAGAGAAAAAAATCTGTAACTGCAGTTTTATATTATTAGATGTAACTCCTTGGTGTTGGAAGGGCTTAGAATTTGGACTATGAACCCTATAGAAGTCTCTATATCAGGAACCAAATGTACTTCATATTTTGTCAAGTACTTTGTGCTGGTGCATCTGCCATCACCACCAGGGATGATTTGCTTTCTTTTTTTTTTGCACTAAATAATCAATTACAATATTCTGGGTTGTTGTTTGGGGTTTTTTTTCACCTGCAAAACACTCATTTATTAAAACTGGCTCCAGTTAGTGATTTATTTTTTTTTAATGTCATTGAGAAGGTTTGAGTGACTTTGATCTGCCAAGGTGCTGCACCTGGGTTGGGTCAACCCCAGGTATTGATCCAGGCTGGGACTAAACTGATGGAGCAGCCATGGGAGAAGGACTCGTGCCTGCTTAGAATGGGGACAACGTGTAGGAACCTGCTGAAAGAATGAGCACTTGCTCATCTCCTTTTGGAGCTGGGTCTAATTTTCAGTGATGCCTGCTTACTCTTTGTTATAAAATGGGAATTTTAGTATTGTTTTTGCTTCCACTAAGATTCACAAGGGTCTCCATGTATTTGCTTTTTGGAGATATTAACTGAAATGGTACAAAAACTGAGCCCGGCCATAGATTTTTCACCATAGAAGATAGAAAACCCTTCAGGAAATGGTGTTTTAAAAGAGGACAGACTTTAAAAATAAAAAGTCCAAAATGTGCCTTGCTCGAGCTTTTTAAAATCTGTCACAGCCCCTAAATATGTCACGTTTATTTTTATAATGCTATAAATAAAAAGGTTGAGGGAGAAAATAATCTCTTTGCTGGACTTGGGAGCAAAGCCTCTGCCAGGAAAGGTCTCTGCAAATAGCAGAGGTCAAAACTGCTTGGGACCTCTCCACCACCCATCTGAAAGCAAGGAGTACATTTTGATGTGTACATTACATAAAACATGGATATTCCTCCTGGTATTGTAAATCCTGGTGACTCTGAGATGCCAAGCAGACGCCAAAAAATTTAGGGGGTAGGAAAATCTATCTGCTAAACCCCTTTGTAATTGTTTCTTAATGCTTAATGTGCTTTCAGGTTTACCATTTTAGCCTGGGAATTTTCTTACAAATGCTTTTGGACCCAAACCCTGCAGTTTATAGTGGGTTTTTCATGAGAAAAATGCTGGTTTTGACACATATTCTCACTTAAGTCAAGAGTTTATGTTGTCCAAAGGTACTTTTTTCTAGGTTTCAACAGAATTTTGGGTTCAAATCAGCTTCCTGTCTTTTTGTTTAATACCGTTCATATGTAGGGAAATAAATAATGCTGGTCGAAGAGAAGGGAGATACTTTGTGTGCACAGAAGTGAGCAGGGTGTGGTCACACATGGGGGAAAATGCATTTAAGTTGCAGGAAAAGACTGGTAGAGGAAAAAAATGCGAGAACTTCCCACCTCCAGTGCCCTTGGAAAAGCGTGATTTTCATTTTAGACGCTCAGAGCATCAACCATCGTCGGGAGGGGAAAAGGAAAGAGTTTGTTTTGAAATTTGCTTTACTTTCTGTGAGGAGATTTGTAAGAGATTTCTGTTTTCTTGCTTGACGGTGATTCAGGTGAGGCCTGGTTTGGATGCTGACACTGCAGGAGGAGGAACAGAAACGGGACGCTTTGGGAAGGGCAGGGGGGGAGGGAAGTGCATCCTTTCCAGCTTCTCCAGTGCATTTTCTGTCTTTCCATCCTGAGAGATGAGTTCAGGTTTCTGCATCTTCAGGGTCAGCTGGAGATTGGCACAGATTTGTTCTGGGACTGCCTGCAAAGGAATATCCCAGCTCTGGGTGCTGGAGGTGTCCTGGGTGCTTCCCAAATGTCTGAGCAGCCACCACTGCTCTGCCCAGGGAGAAAAAGATGCTGTTTACCCCACAGGGTTCTCCTGGATTTTATTTCCTTATTCCACAGGGAAACGTAAGAGTTCATGACCTTTGGAAGAAGGGGCAGAAAACTCAGGAGGACTGCAAGGTGGACGTGCTGGGTTAATGGTTGGACTCAATCTTGCAGTTCTTTTCCGACTCAAGTGATTTGGTGACTTGTGACCCACTTGATTTTTGAATTAGAACAACATTATAGGAACAAGAGGGGATTGATGCTTTCATGAACAGGGTCTCTGTGTTTTAGAGGTGCAAAGGTGAGGCCAAACAGTTTGAGTATAAGCAGCTCTCTGCTCTGCTGAGACAGCAGGCAGGCAAGATGTTCCTAAAACATCATGTGATCAAAGGTATCTTAAAAAATTGCTCCACTCAGAGCTTGGGAAGTGTTTGGTGAGGGTGTAAAGGCAGGGACTGAGGGCACACCACGAGTGGGTCTGTAAGTCCACTCCCAAACTCTACTTTCACCCCTGTTGTAGTCTCTCCTACCTGTCATTTTCTTCCTGAATATTCCTTCCTTTAACTATTTCACCTCCCTCACCACCCCAAACCCAGACTTGACCTACTGTGCTTTCAGCAGAACAAATGAATTCCTTTCAGTGCATTTTACCCTGGCTAAAGCTTCAGCTTTTTCCAAGTCTTCCTTCAGCCCATAAGGAAATTTATTCTCAATCCAGGTGGGCTCTGCGGAATCTGTGAGTGTTTGCTGGTAAGTGTGAGACCCTGGGTGCTTACTCATAAATAAATAGAGAAGGGGGACAGGCTGACTGAGCTCCGCTGCACTTGATTAAGGAAGAAAGAGGCACTGAAATCTTCTCTAAAAGGAATTTTTCTGCGGTTTTTTTTGTATTTTTAATCTTAAAAATAAGCTTTATTCCACCAAGTCTCACGCTTGTGGGGGCTGGTGGCTCCTGGAGAACATCCTGCACGTGGTTCTCACTGTGAGTTATCTTGAATTACTCAAATGACTTAAAAACATATGACAATAGGCTTTTAAGTGAGCAGATTCTGTTCTGATTAATTAATCATACGGATTCTCAACTTCAAATGAACTTTTTAATGACAAGTGTTCATTTTTTAATATTTTTTTTTGCCTGTTTGTTTTTAAACATCTGCATACTGCTTAGTTTGAGCTTATTAATTATGATAAATAAAAAATAAGGAAAGCGGCAGGTGTTCTCTTATGTATTCCACAAAGAATCATACTCTTCAAATTTTACCAGATTATTTTTTTTCCTGCTGTTTCACTCAGTGGGTTTCAAAACATAAATATTTTCTTTTATTCGCATGAGACTTTTTTTTTTTTTCTTATTGGCAGTTTGAAGGCTGTCATGGTTTGTGGAGAAGAAAACACATTCCTAATGTCTCCTTGCTGGCCCATGACTGATTTTACATGGACTCAGGAGTGAATTTTAAATAAGTGGATTACCCCAGATTATTCTGGGTAAGGTACAAAGGGAAATGTGGGTTGATTTTTTTTTTTTTTTTTCCCC